>OX401408.1:49573137-49660475 GCA_947846245.1 Cerastoderma edule
AAGTAATCAGGTAAGTAAGTAGATATTTAAGCAAGTAAGAAATAAAGACAAAGACCCCAAATGATTTGATTTCACACATACGGGAGATTACAAATGCCAACTTGAACATCATTTTATAATGTCAAAGCAGTTATCTAAATGAAGGTCTTTGACCTGATCGACGTCAAACACTTCAGAAAATATCACTCATTTGTGCCAAAGGTCCTTGTTTACAGATTTAAACCATGCACGCTATAAAATCAACAGTTTACTGTATATCAATGTCCTTTACTATTTATGCATGAAGACGGTGTTTATTCAATCAATTCAATTTAGCTCTTATAATCCGTTCCTGGCAAAATTCAGCGTTTGTGAATATCGTGATATAGATATACATAATCTCCCTGAAACGGCAGTTTTCATTAATCACGTGAAGCGAAATCGATGTCAACTTTTAATTAAATTAAGATTCAAAAGCGATCCATCGGTTTTGAAACTGACATCCTTTCCAACCGACACAACGAACATGAAATGTCTTCCTTCGAACCTAATTGGCTATCATTACCGATTTTTGATTCCGTAGAATACGCCGGTACAGATATTGTTATGTTTTAAGGCACTTGTATTCAATTGTTCTCTCATCTATGACAAAGTACCTTTGATGGGACAGTCGTCTGGTCGTCACGAGCAATTTCTTCTTTTCCCATACTTTTTTCCAGACTCGTCTGCGACAAACTGAAATGTCGTTATTTTTTGGTAAATGGTTAAGCTATATGTAAGGTCACTGACAGATAAGATTTGGCCAGCTGAGCACAAAGACAGGTTCATCTGGTAAGGGAAATATGTCAGCCACTAAAAGAAAACGTGAACCATGGGACAGGAGCCATATGTTACATAGTCACGCTTTTGTTAAAGCATGAGTTCGTCAGTAGGGGAAAGGCAAGTCCTCAAAGAAGGACAACGAACGCAGAGGCAGCGTATCACCAACAATGGCGACATCCTAAGTTTGAGGCCCGACACGATCAATAGCATTTCTGATGAATGAAATACAAATTTGTCAAAGTGATATTTGCCTGATATCATAAAGAAAATGTTTAACCTTGATACTGTTTGACGTCTCTTTTTTTTTTTAATTTGGATCAATGACAAATTCTCATAAGTATGATTGTCTTAAAGGCACATGAAAGGAGACAAGAACAAATAAACTACTGTAAAAATACATGGATTTCTTTTATAGTGTTCCAAAAAGTCATGAGAATTAATAAATGCATGCATTGAGACCCTATTAAATAAACTTCTTGAACATAAGTTATTTTGTGCTTGAAATGTAGTTGTTTCCAATTCAATCAATTTTATCAGCACTCTGTTTGTTAACATATTCAAAATAACGAATTCTGATTGGTCGTTATAAAGAATTGTTTTTTATGTGACCAGGTCAAAGGTGAAGAATCAGGCAATCTGAGTTATTAAACTGACTAATATATGTCATTTCTTGTTGGCTTTCACGTGTAAGTTGTGCTGATGGGTTCTTTTTGGCGATAGCTATATTAATCTGACCAAAAGTTTATTAATCTCCTCTTATGAGACGTTAAGTTTATTACATCTTGTCTACAGGACACAAGCCATGGGAGATGTTTTGCAATGGGGAGATGCTATTGCGATGTACACTGGCATGTGTAAACTTACCACAATGGGGAGGAGTGCTGCCATGGGGATTTAATGCAATGGGAAGATGTAGTGTCTACCACAGATGAACTTTGTGAGGACCTTTTTCGGGTCTTTTTTCAAACGTTTGAGCCAAATTGTCTGTTTCTTTCCATGACGTTAAGGATTATTTTAAGGGTATGTAGTAAGCCGTCAGTCACCATTAATAGGTCAGGAAAATAAGGTCATTTCGTTCATTTCGTGATAGTCGGTTGGATCAAACCCTTTTCGAGGTGTAATTAATCTACTCCAAACTAATTGATTTTAGAAATAATATGATAAAAGAAACGATCCAGAGTCATCTAGCATAATTTCATGCCAAAATGGAATTAAAATCTAAAACACTCTTGTTGCTAAGTGATGCAAATCGCTCATGTATCGTTTCATTGAGTTCTTTTCACAAACTGATGTCGGTTGATGGGTGAAAGGTCATTGTAACTCGGGAAAGTGTGAAGCAATGTTTTGACACACAAAAAGCCTTATATAAAGCCTCATGAAGATAAAGCATTTCAGTCAGTTCCATCACTTTGGAGTAACCGACAACTCGATATGATTGGTTCAGTGATCATCGTTTATTTTGCGGCTTTGTTAGGCTGTACAATTGGTGTCGACTTGGACAAATGTGCGTGGCGTGGTTTGTTTAAAAATTCTCGATTTCGTGATTCATCTACTTTGCAGAAATAGGATCCGTGACGAAAATGCTCACCAGAACTAGTCTTTCATTTAACACATTCCTTTAAACGTTAATTTGTGAACGTTCCTTATCCAGAGATACAGCAGTTGGGAAACGTTTTGGGGAAAATGTAAAAACTCACTTCTTAAGATGTTATTTGGAACATATACGACAATTATATATTTCATGGATAAAGGGGACTCGATCAACTTCTTTTTTGTGCATTTCAAAAGACAATTTATACAACAGCTTCAATAGCGTGTGAACATTATGTACTGTGCAGTAAGAGCAAAGTGTATACATATAGTACCATTTTGAATACGTTACAGTACCAATACGACAGAAATCTAAAAGACAAAGAACCTTTAGGACATGTATTGGCTATTGTTCAGGGAAAAATAAGAAAGAAAAAATACTATGTGATTGATAGATATTCGATTAGGTCCAACGCAGCCATTCGTGAATAGTTCTGCTTTTAAGCGAACTGATGAGATGTTTGGGTTCGCAAAGACCTGTTCATTAGGTCTTTGTGTTTGTTAACAATTTCTCATGTTTTTTGACTTTTCAGAGTTATAGCTTGCACACAAAATTGAGTAATAGCTAACACACAAAATTAACTAATAATTGGCATATTAGATTTAGAAATAACTAGTATATTAGATTTAGAAATAACTAGTATATTAGATTTAGAAATAACTAGTATATTAGATTTAGAAATAACTAGTATATTAGATTTAGAAATAACTAGTATATTAGATTTAGAAATAACTAGTATATAAGATTTAGAAATAACTAGTATATTAGATTTAGAAATAACTAGTATATTAGATTTAGAAATAACTAGTATATTAGATTTAGAAATAACTAGTATATTAAATTTAGAAATAACTAGTATATTAGATTTAGAAATAACTAGTATATTAGATTTAGAAATAACTAGCATACTATATTAAGTAATAACTAGCCCGCTAGATTTAGGAAGATAGTCTTGAAAAGCTATTGAAACCATGAAATTATGTGAACAACATAAGTTTAATATTTGGTTTGTTTATTGTTACTAATTTAATACTCGTTTTAGCCACCAACAGTTGACAACTCAATAGAATGTTGTCACAGCTATAAGAATTCATCGTAATGAATTGTCTCTTTTTGTCGTGATGGTTTCTTTTTTTTTTTAGCCATTCAGTCTAACATAGGTGTTACTTGAATCAAGAAAAGAGGTGTTCGACACCTTATTGTTTGATTTTGACTGTTAACCTTTGCCCATCCAAAGACATCAGGATTCCCACATTCTAACCACCAACTGTTATCAATTGATGGACCATTTAGCCGGTTTTTTTAATTGTTTTTTTTTTCTATTGTCATTCATCAATTCAATTATTTCAATAAATTCAAATAAAACATGTATAGAGAAACAACATTAAGCATTACAACATCGTAAGTGCCTGAAGAAAGTGTTTTTTGTTGTTTCTTTTTTGTTGTTTTTTGTTGCAATTTCTCCTTTTCCCACAATGTTTTCTTAACTCGTCTGCAACAAAAGTGGTCAAATGTCGTTATTGTTTGGGAAAGGGTTAAAAGAATATTATCATGATGATAATCTAGTAGTTCTATTCTATAACCGAAAATCGAATGTTCTAAATTCTTAAGAGATCTATGATAACCACATTTTCTTAATGTTTTTTTTTTCGATCGTAGACCAAAATATGTCAAGATACTTACAACTGATGAAATATTCCTTCTCTTCTTCTTCGTTATAGAGAAGGCATAGGGGACTTTTTGCTATTTTCTAATTGAATACATTCTCCTTAGTTGCTAAGATTTCTGTGAAATAGAATGAATTCCAATTAATATTGTTTTCGAATATTCTTTCCCAATGATCATGCACATATGGACGTTCGAACTTGTCTTTTACGCATTGGTTATATATGTACATTAGATGTATTATTAATTCTTATTTTAAATTACCTTTATACTGAGGGTGATTTTTGTTTTTGTTTTCCATGATTGGTTTGAATTCAAAATGTGTTTCCAGGCTCTCGGCAAAGACTTTTTAAAATTACTAAATTCTGAGATCCAATTTATTTAATAGTCTAGTAAGTATTTATTCAGATCTAATTTCGCCTTTGTCAATAATACCGTCAATGAATATATAAAGCCCGGGTCTATCCAGGCTTTTTTTTTTTTTAAAAGAAAGACATTTTCCATTGTGTTTGATATAACGATTTACCAATCAAATTCCTTTAAAAAGGCGGAGATTTTTAGATGTGAAGTATGTATACTTTTGAGTGAATCTACATTGTATATTCATATTAAAAATCAGCAGATCTTTACCATATTGGTTTAAAAAATAAAGAAGAGTGGAATAACTTTCCAGTTTGCATTATATGATGTTTTAAGAATTTTACCCATTTGAGTGTCAATGTTTTATAAAAAGTATTAATATCGATTATGTCTAATTCCCCTTCTAGTTTATGTCCAGTTGTGATCATAAGACTCTTGAAAAATTGAGAATTAAACTCATTTAAAAGCTGTTTGTAGGAATAATGTTACAGGGGGGGGTGGGGGTGGGGGTTGTTAAGTTTTAGTAGAAGAATTGATTTGACGACAATAATTGTGCACAACATTGTGAGTTTGCCTGTGGTCCAAGCATTCATAAGTGTTACATGTCTCAAGTTTCTCATTCCAGTTTAGTATGTTGCATTCATTTTTGTTGTTACAAAAATAAATATATTATGCTTTGACATATTTTTTTGTAAATTTCATTCCGTGAATAGTGATATCAGTTCTTCGACGTGATTTTATAAGAGTTTTACATGTCTCAAGTTTCTCATTCCAGTTTAGTATGTTGCGTTCATTTTTGTTCTTATCAATATAAATACCTAGTGCTTTGACATATGCGTTTGTAGAATTGTATTCCGAGTAAAATGATATCAGTTTTTCGACCTGATCTTCCCATTCATGGGCCAGTTGTTCTGTCTGTATTAAGTTTTAGACCTGGAAATTTTAAAAAATCATTGATTATTCTTTGTACAGTTTCTAGTTCATATTCGTTTTTAAGAAATATTGTAGTATCGTCTGCTTGTTAAGTAATTTTGAGACTTTAAATTGGCTCATTATCATGGCGTACTGTAATTCCACAAATGTCTAAACTTTGGCGAATTCTGTTCGCCAGAACTTCTGCAACGATGAGACCATTTAGCCATTTTTTTCAAAACCTGTGTTACACAAATTGCTCTATCGTCTGCAAGTATGAGACATGTTCCTCAAATCCTACATTTACAATTATTCTTTTCAATTCAGCATGTGCCTATAAACCAACCGACATCATCTTCGCCCTGGATGGTTCCGGAAGTGAGACAACCGTCAACTTCCGGAAACAGCTCGAGTTCGTCACCAACTTTACGGACCAGTTCGAGATTGGCCCAAACAGTACCAGAATATCTCTTCTGACGTTTGCTACCCATGTCGACAACCAGTTCTTTTTAAACCAGTACTCAAACAAATCGGACGTTTTCAAAGCAATCAACAGGACAAGTTATCCGAATGGGGAAACATACACACACCAAGGTATATGTACGGTCAAGGTCATTTATAAGTGTTGAACGAGGCAGTAAAACGTGCTTCTTTTCATTACAGATTTAAATGAAAGAGACACTGCCATTTGGTTGGTTCATGACGTTCGACATGCTTCAATACAAATGCGGTCATGCTCTTGGATTGGACAACAGGCTTCCTTGCTGGTATTCTTTAGAAGCTAGAATATCATTACTGTTATGCTTCACTTTTCTGTCGTTTGTGCTCCTATGACACTATGCGACATATCCAAATTAAAAGCAATGTCAATTGACGATTATCAAGATGAAAACCTGCCTTAAACAAACTTTTTACTTAACAGAAGTGTTAATTAGTATAGTTAATATATTCCGTATTGATAAAAGGATTTAACAAAATCTTATCTTGTAATTAAATGGATGGCAAGATCATACTGCAAATGTCTTACCTGTACATAAGATAAAAGGTTTTTCGTTTGGAATGTAAAAGATAAATTCATTGCGAATCTTGCTTTTGTTGCAGCGGCGTCGTATACATTCAGCTACAGGCGCATTTGAATTAGTTTATATTAAGTAATATCTGACTTTATGAATAGATTTAATCGTATCATTGTTTGTTATAGCTTTACAGTTCATCCGCACACAAACCCTGGCGCCTAATCATGATAACCGCAATGTTAGTAAGATAGTCATCGTGCTTACCGACGGACAGTCATCAGATCCTGACCTTACAAAGGCTCAAGCCCAACTATTGAAGGTAAGTGGTTCATTAGCTATTGTGTCTCGATTATTTGGATTGTCTTTGGTTTTGCTGGGTTTTCAACGACTAGATTACAACGTAACTACCTGTCAGCATGCAACATTATGTGCTGTTCTTTCCGTATTTCCGCCTGTTTGTGCGAAGCGATCGTTTATGCTAGAACTGAGCCATCCCATTTATTTCACTAACATGTTTAAAGCCTACTAATTCCAATGCATTTGAAGCATACGACTCAAAAAGCCACTGACAATTGATCATGGTGAGCAATTTCTTCTTTTGTAACATCGGTTTCCAAACGTCACACAAAAGTTTGATATTTTATGCTTTATAATGATCGTCAGAGTCTCTCCACCCATTACTAAACACAAGCGACATTTGACCAGTTTGTTGCAGACGACTTTTGAAAACAGTGTGGGAAAAGGAGAAATTACTCGTAACGAGCATTTTCTCCTTTCCCACATTGTTTTCTGCCCTAACAGAAGATTATTTTTTCATCACATTTAAAATATCGTCTGCAAACTCTTTAAATTTGGGAAAATTTGGTAAGATAAAAAATTTGACGTCTGGTAAAGAGTTAAATCCATACCGATTGCGCATATCAGTGTAAGGGAATATATCATATGTCACAAAACGTTTCTCGGAAAGACCAGGAGAGGTAAAGACCTATTTCATGTTTAGCTTCTTTTCCACTGACAGGCGAACCCGCTGGTGACGGTTGTTGCGATCGGTATCGGGAGTCGAGTGGACAACTCGGAACTTGAAGTAATCGCCAGCGACTCAAACCACACGTTTAAAGTGGCGAGCTTTGACGGACTACAGACCATCTTTGATGAGCTGACGAACACAACGTGTAATGGTATGAGTTTTATTTGAATCACTTTTATGCTATTTGTTATGAACTTTGTTTAGGTTCTCGTTTGAAAAAATAATTCATGCCATTCTGCTTTCAAAGTAAATAATACAAACAAATTGATATACATATGATTTATGAGACGATTTCTACTTATTCCAGCACAACATAATCCAAAGTTGATTGTCAAATGTGTGTTAAAAGTGGGAGTAGGTCAGAAAGTGAAATAAGACATCTTGCAGAAGATTACTTCGAAAGGGGTATTTCCGTTTTCTGAGACACGCAAGATTAAAAGAAACATTGAGAAGCATTTAGATGCGAAGTAAGGCGTACTACTTTTTCTGAAACCGAGCCTTTTTGTGTGTGTGTGTGTGTGTGTGTGTGGGGGGATTCGCCTCATGAAATCTACCTACAGATAATACACATGTTGTTGATGATAACATTGTAGCAATATTGATAATTATTACGACGATAATAATATTTTTGTATTATAAGTTGCTGTAAAGGCATTATACTGATCCTATGGCAACCACTACGCCTCATGAAATCTACCTACAATGTTTTAAGTCACATTAAGTACCTTCCTTGTAAATAAATAAGCTTGCAACTATTGTGTTAATATTGCATAGAGGCACTGGGTGGTTCAAACGATAAGGTTTTACTGAAGGTTTCTTCATTAATGGCATTGATGCAAACATCCTAGATAATACACATGTTGTTGATGATAACATTGTAGCAATATTGATAATTATTACGACGATAATAATATGTTTGTATTTTAAGTTGCTGTAAAGGCATTATACTGAGCCTATGGCAACCACTACGAATACGTCTGCGTCTGAATACTTCAGTTAACCTATGGCAACCACTACGAATACGTCTGCGTCTGAATACTTCAGTTAACCTATGGCAACCACTACGAATACGTCTGAGTTTGAATACTTCAGTTAACCCATTACCAAACAATAACTACATTTGACAAGTGTGTTGCCTACGACTCTGGAAAACATTGTGGGAAAAGAGGAAATTGCTGTTAACGAGCAATCTCTCATTCCCCCACAATGTTTACTGTCCTATTAGATGATTATGTTTCAATTTCACCGCATCTTGAAATATCGTCTGAAAACTTTTTCAATTGGGGAGAGTCGAAAATTTGGCGTTTGGTTAAAGGTAAACACGCATAAATCTGTTTATTTCCAGTATGCAACAATGCCAACACCGATATATGTTTTGTGTTGGATTCGTCCGGCAGTGAAGGATCAAACAATTTCTTCAAACAGCTTCAGTTTGTAAATCTGATCGTAAACGAACTGGAGATCAACCGAGATCACGGCGCTCAAATCTGCCTTGTTACCTTCTCCACCAACTCGAGAGCAGAGATCCGCCTCAACTCGTTTAGCACGAAGAACGAAGTTTTGCAGAACGTTCTACGCGTGCATTATAGGTAAGTCGTCTAACAGAAGTCTTGCAAAACGTTCTACGCGTGCATTATAGGTAAGTCGTCTAACGGAAGTCTTGCAGAACGTTCTACGCGTGCATTATAGGTAAGTCGTCTAACGGAAGTCTTGCAGAACGTTTTACGTGTCCATTATAGATAAGTCGTCTTACAGAAGTCTTGCAGAACGTTTTACGTGTCCATTATCGGTAAGTCGTCTTACAGAAGTCTTGTAGATCGTTTTACGTGTCCATTATAGGTAAGTCGTCTTACAGAAGTCTTGTAGATCGTTCTACGTGTCCATTATAGATAAGTCGTCTTACAGAAGTCTTGCAAAACGTTCTACGTAGACATTATAGGTGAGTCGTCTAACGGAAGTCTTGCAGAACGTTTTACGTGTCCATTATAGGTAAGTCGTCTTACAGAAATCTTGCAGCACGTTCTACGTGTACATTATAGGTAAGTTGTCTAACAAAAGTAACGTCTCTTGTCGCGGGGCTCGGCGGAATGCCAACAACATCGTCCAGCCAGACTTGACGTCAATAGCTGCCTCCTCATTACAAAGTTCGGACGATTCTTTGGTTAATGCCGTTTTAAGGAACAATCTAGTTGTAATGCTGTTAAAGTTCATCAAGACATGTTTTCTGTGTAATCCAGGAATGCTATGCCCGGTAGAAATGTCTTGTTCAAGGATTCCCCGCATTGAAATAAAGGGCCTCTCTCAGGGGTGTTATCCTTAACCGACGAATTTAAACCCCCAAACCTAATATGTACATACCACCGCAGATCCCTATACTAATATGTAGCAAGCTAAATTACTTCCTGGATTATCTATTTAATGTGTCTGCTTGGTCGATGCGTTCATTTTGCACAATCTGATCTTGGAGCTTGGTGGTTTCTATCCAATTGGAGCCAGTTCTTTTTTCATATTATTCAAGCAAACTGATTTTGACAACTGCAAACTATGACAATAAATGGTGTTTTACTCCTATTCTGCATATTAAAGAATACAGCTACTGTATTTGAGCAGTATGCCTAATGCCGATGGTACTGTCCAGTTTGACCAAGCCGTTTAATACAGTTGATACCAGGGTCTTACTTGATTAAATACTAGAAGGGCACTGTAAATAAGAAACACTGTTGATGTAAAGAACATATAATGATTTTTTACAGGGATGGCGAAACGATGACTAACTTAGGACTGAGCGTCGCCAACTTTGAGCTTCAAGGCTTTCATCACGGGGCAAGGCGGGATGCCAACAAAATCGCAATTGTTCTGACCGACGGGAGATCTACCGAGCCAGACTTGACGTCAAGAGCCGCCTCATCATTACAAAGGTCGGACGAGAGGACCTTAACCCTTATAGTACTGGAACCGACTTCATACTTATGCAAACCGGTTAGATCCAGGCCAGCAGCCAAGTAACCTGGCAGCTGGCCTGTGTTCTAATCTGTTTGCTACTCTGATTATCATTCTTCAATAAAATTAAACATATATTGAAGTTTTTTGAAAGCAGACCACACAGAAATACATTATTAGAAAAATATCCAGCATTCCAAGAGTTGATGCTGGGTTAATGTCGTTTTCAACGATCATCCAGTTATATCAATACAAGAGTTCATTAATTCATGTTTTCTATGAAATCTAGGAATACTATGCCAGGTAGAAACGTCTTGTCCAAGGAATTTCTGCAATGAGATAAAGAGATGCTATAAATGATCTAACCAGGGAGCAGATTCAAATCCCCACAGCTTACATGTACATACCACCGCAGAACCCTTTACTGATATGTATCTAGCTTAAATACTTCCTGAAGTCTCTGTTTGAGGTGTCATCTTTGATCGGTGCGTGCACTTTGCACAGTCTGATCCAGGGCGACAATTTACTTAGCAGTTGGATTTTGTGTTCTGTTTTGATCAAGTTATGGGGTTTGTCTAACGAATTTCGTAATTTAACGTCTACGTTTACGAAGTTATCGTTTCCCTTTAATTTGTTAAAAAATAAAATAAAAAGATAAAACTGTTTTTGTGAATGAAAACCCAATCCGTGTTTAAAGTACTATAATAGTTCGTAGGTTAGTATGAATTCTATGAATTGTTATTTTGACATCAACTGTGATAGTTGCAAACCGATAAGGGTGAGACAATTGTTAGGAACACTTTCCTAATTGATCCGCAAGTGTGATTCTACGTACGTTAGAAACAGTTTTCTTATCTATAGTTTCAAAACATTCATCTTAGTATATGTTACAGATCTGGCGTGGAGACGTTTGCTATTGGTATTGGTGGAGGTGTGGATAAGCACGAGTTGAACGTTATTGCCTCACACAAAGACCACGTGTTCAATGTCGACCACTTTCATGACCTTGAAGCCATACATCAGCAGGTTGCAGACAAACTATGTGCGAGTACGTGAGGTTTTCTTGTCTACTAACTAATCCACGTGTTTGGTTGGCAAACCGAAGTGTCTTAGAATCGGCATAAGACTTCTAAGAGCCAATCATGTTAGTAGCCGTACGGTCTTGATTTTTATATAGAACTATTACCATGTTATGGTAACGTGAAACAATTTTCTATGCAATCAAGTATGGTATATTTCGGAAGAAAACTTGCATAAACTAATTGTTATTGGTTATTGTCACGGTTGGAAATGACCATATTGTGGAAATCAAAATACGACGCCGGACAAAAAGGTTAAATGCTAAAACTATATGGAAAGCCACCACTTAGGGCAAATTCCACTTTCTGTAATAAGTCCCACTAGCGATAACAAATGATTGTAAGAAAATATATAAAGACATAATTCACTGATAGAGACCAAGAATTCACACCTTATTGACAAAACCAATAAATATTGTTTCAATAACAACTGTTCTGAACATGGGAAAAAACGCACTCCCCCCTCCCCCTCCCCCCCCCCTCTTTTCTACGTTTCTTTCATTGTCTTACGACATACATGCGTCAGTATGCATGATGCGTTAACGTAACAGATATCTAATCTTTTGGCGAAATCTAACCCTAAAACTTGACAGATGAATGTTCTCTCTGTCGTTAGTCTGTAGACTATATCGAGCGGACAACGCAATACTATAGTTACCGCTTCACAAACATGAAGCACTTAAGTACTATAGTATTGCGTTGAACCCTCGATATGACACCCCTAATATTCCAGAGCCAGCCAAACAAACTACAACCGCTGCACCAACTACTACTCCTGTACCTACAACTACAACTACGTTACCACCAACAACAACTAAAGCTGGTAATGTATCACGATTAGCTTTGTTAGTTCTGCTAGTTCGTTCTAAACACAGGTCAAATAGCTTAACCAGTACCCTATTCCAAGCTATTTTCTGCTGACATTTTTTTCAAATTAAGACTGATTATCAAACTTACCAATGAAAGGCCCAATTTTGTTCATACAAACTAAATATTCAGTAAGCATTTGATAGGCCTACTTCCAATACTTTACTACAATATCATGAAGATATTGTAAGAGGTCGTTTGTGTTAGACCAGTTTTTTTCCCCATTTTTATCAAGTCAGTTCAGAACACTCCTAAGAGTTTCGATCTCATTTTCGTACTGGCATTGCATATTTGAATGTAACAATGTCTAGCATAAAGCGATCTTTTGGTGCATTAGAAAATGTGGTGTCTAGCGATTGCAATATTTGCTCATGTCATTCAAAACCACCCGCATATTCAATACCGATTGATATAACAATTACAAAATCTGTATTTTTGTATGTTTTCAGCTTGCGGGTTGAAGCCAGCTGATATCGTCTTTATCCTTGACTCGTCGGACAGTGAAGGTCAAGAGAACTTTCAGAAGGAAGTCGACTTCGCCGTCCGTTTTGCCTCCCAGTTCTCTATCGGCGTCAATAACGTACAGTTTAGCGTCGTTACCTACTCCAGCGTCGTACGCCATGACTTCCACTTCAACACATACCATTCCAGAAACCAAGTCCTTCATGCGATGAGAAACATTTCTTACATTGGACAGGGGACCAACACATCCGGGGCTTTGAGCGAAGTGCGCACGAAAAATTTCGACATCACAAACGGTGCCCGTGTGAATGCCACAAAGTATGTGATTGTGATTACCGATGGCAGATCGGATGATCCGCTTGCGACCAAGCAAGAAGCTGCTTTATTACGAAACATCGCACAAGTTATCTCAATTGGCGTAGGACCAAGAGTTGACAATGAAGAACTCCGAGCCATTGCTTCTGACCACAGGGTTGTTCAAGTCGACAATTTCGACATATTACTGACAATTCAGAAACAGTTAACGGACTTGGCATGTCAATCTAGTTAAATATATTTTTCTGTTGCTTTTGTACAATGGAAAACTTATTTGATTCTTACAAGTAGTAAATTGAGTAATGAATAAATGTGTTCGTGTATCATTCTTTTGACCAATCACACCAATGTCTTATCCAACGCAACAAAACCATGTTTGGCGTTATAAATATAAAAACTTCTTACGAAAAACAACGCGACCCAAATCAAATGTGTATAAAAGTAAATTTCAGACTGTGTAAGCATTGCACATGTGTTGAACTTTGATGATATGTGACACAATTACGTAATTGTTCGAGGTCAAACAACGTTTTCAACAAATGTTCAACTATATAGACCGTAGAGTGTTCAACAAATGTTCAACTACAGTCAAACTTGTGTCAAGAGGTCATGCTATGGGACAGAGTAAATTGGCTGTTTAAGACAGGTTGACTGCTTAACACAAATTGATGTACTCTATAAATCCAACAATTGGAGTTTCTGTAGTGGTTGTTTAAGGCAGATGCTGCCTCAAAAGATGGTTGCTTAACACAAGTTGGACTGTATGTAGACCGTTCTGTTGACCATGTCCCCCGGATCTTCATGTACCCAAGTTACTATAATCCATTTACTTAAAGCTGGCTTTCCAGCCAATATTAGAAAGCCTATAATACCGCAGTTTTAAAAAAAGTCTTAATAGATCAAAGAAGAAATCTAATAGTAATTAAACAAACCCATACTTAATATGGCTAATTCATTGTCTGGACTAAGCGCCTTTAAATCATCTAGATCTCTTCGCTAGATCTGTCATTTTGATTTAGAGGAGTTTCAGGCTACCCTAACATTACAGATTTCTTTGGGTTCGCAGGACCTACAATTTAGGTTAGGGTTGTGACATGTCGTGTTTAATTTTCTAACGAACCGAGCAAATGAACCTCTCAAAGACACAAACACGTCCGATCAGTGAAAAACACTGTCGTACACTGAGCGGTTGTATTGTCTATAGGTATACCAGCATGTTCTCTACAACAATGCATTAAGTTCCAAATTTGCATAAACGTTCAACGAACGTTACATAACTCCCACTTCCGAGAAGACTCGTCCCGAGTCTTGGCCCTTGGGAAACACGTGGGGAAGGCAACTCCGATAGAAGGAGAAGTCTTTATCCCACCGCTGCCACCAATGTAACGAGCAAATGAACCTCTCAAATACACAAACACGTCAGATCAGTGAAAAACACTGTCGTACACTGAGCGGTTGTGTTGTCTATATGTATACCAGCATGTTCTCTACAACAATGCATTAAGTTCCTAATTTGCATAAACGTTCAACGAACGTTACAATTTGAACAAATTAGTTTACATCATTTTAAAGCAAATCCTTACATCGTATATCAATCACTCTCGACTATTCTCAATTACTGTTTTAACTATAGCACTGTCATTCAAAAAGTGCCTTGTTAATGAACAATCCGACGAAACCAGTGACGTCGGTTAGGATCAATCCTAGATACGATGTCGTAACGTCTTGTGGCTGCTATCTGGTTGCCACCGACAGGACACGGTAGGAACATTACTTCTAGATCAATCCATGACCCCGGGTTAAAGTCCACCACCATTGACCACTGGGCTACGCTCGATCACCTAACTTTATCAGTTGCTTTTAAAATGATCAAAGGCTGAAAGAAGTCTGGGACCTTGCCCGTCCGTAGGCCCTATCCTAATGCAGGTATGCATGGACCAGGACCCCATGCTAAGTGTATAGAAGCTGAACGATATCAGGGACGTAGCTAGACCATTTAGTAAGTGTACGTAATTTCTTTCTATACTTGACTGAACGAGTGCACAAGACACGAGTTTGCTATGGGGTACGCATGGGGCGTGCTCACCCGAAAAAAAATGAAAATTCAGAGGTCAAATCCTAGCATCTGGTGTTTTTACCTCACATATTTTACTTTGACTTGCGATTGATGGATTGTATTGCATTTTAAAAGTTTTTATTATCATTTTTTTTTTCATTTTCCTGGACAATGTGTACGCAATTGCGTTTTGTGAGTACAGGTAGCTACGCGACTGGATATTGAAACAAACCGGATATCAGTGAATATTTACTTTCCATGTGAGTCTGGGTTAAACTAAATCAAGACAGGCATGTTAAACCAGATGTTAAAAGAGAGAATGGACTTATGAATCAACCATCACTTCTTAACTCAATGCCCCACCACCACCCAGCTCCTGGCAAGGTTAAGATACTCATGGCAAAAACAAATTGACACTTTACTATGGATTGACTACACAGGTGCTCGAGAGTGCGCATGTCATTCGGTTGTGATCGGAGAGAAGTACAAAGCGTCAAAATGGCGGAGTCACTGCGAAGATTAGTTGATATTGGAACTTTTCAGGTTCTCCAAGAAAAGTTAGAAAGGTGGTTGGACGGATACAAAGTAAGTTAATGATTTTACAATATTTGCAGATTTCGTGGCAAGTGACATTGCCTTGTTTCTGCCGTAAGCATATCAACTGCTTTCGGTTTCATACGGTTGCTAGGGTATTCTGCTGGTTTGTAATGATTTTTTGCTGCGGTTTTACATTTATTCTCGTATTGTTATCAACATGCATGCTAATTATGTTACTTGGGTATATTTGAATCATTTTTTCATTCATAAAACCTGCAATTATCGTGATTTCTGCTGTCGGTTAAAGGCCGCGTTTTACCAATACTAGTCTGAACACGGAAAATCGTCTGCTCAAATCTATAATTGCTTAGCCCATACAGGATTTTCAATACTCAGCAAATACCGATAACGTACTACACTATTGATAGACTTGGACCTGTTCCAGAAAATAACAACTATTTAATTTGTTTAGACCTACCTGGCTTTGTGGCTTGCCTCAAATTCCCTTTAAGAATCATTTAGTCATCAGATTGACGACTTCTCTTGACATGTTCTTTAAAGGTGTGGCAAGATTAAAATTACATTTGTGTATCAGGTCAATTTTCATTAAGTATTGTAGATTGCATCGAATTTGAGAAACCGGGTTCATTCCCTATCCTTCACTATAATGGGCATAAATCACCACAGGAAAAATATGAATTACAAGCAATTTCTCATTTTATCACATATGGTTTCTTAAATCTAAATGAATTGATTTTCTTCTGTTCATCTGGCAGTTCTGCTATTTTATTCATGCCAGAGATTAGCTTCTATAAGTTATTATTTAGAGTCTATGTGTTGGTTTCCTGTCAAGAACATGGACATGTCAGTTACTTTAGAATTGGTTGTATTGTAGAGCGAGTTTCAAGTCTTCCTTTTGAAATGATTGAAATGAGTTTGAAGATTGTAATTACTTTTTGTTTTCCTATTTTGTAAGTGAACATATGGACTGTTTTAAAAATGTTAACTGTCCAATCTCGAATCAATGGACATGGCATGTCGTAACCATATCAATTGTTTTACTCCTTAAGTGAGAATCGTCAAGTTAGAAGCCGACTTCCAGAAACTAACTTTATTTCCAAACCATTTTTGCAAATGATGGCCCATGCAAGAGTAAAGGCAACACTTTTTTATTCCTTCAGAAAAGGTTTGTCCATACTGTGTCTAAATAAGTTATGGATAACTATAAAACTTAGATGGGTGGAAAAACATATTGTTACTTTTGTCAAAATCTGTTCAACTAATAAATTAAAATGCTGTTCATAAGTTGAGAGAAAAAAAAATGTGATTTGTGAAAAAAGAGCCATGTTAAATGAAAACCTTCATAGAAGTGTGTAAGATTTGTTTTCTTTTTTGAAAGACTATACCAAGTTCCATACAAATGTGAATGACCATGATACATGTACATTTGTCTATAAATCTAGAATGAACTTACTTGAAGCCTTAAAGTTAGTGTCAATTCATGGCTTTTCAAGGGCCCAGTGCAAGACTATATTAAGTCCTACAAAATCATTAAGCACTTACTATAGTCCTGCAATGAACCCCTGATTTATTAGAACAATTGAACTGCTGACAATTACTCCCGGGTTAGTTTATACTGTATTGTTACCTACAAAAAAGGTCACTACATTAATGATGGTAATTTGATAAGGGCATTATACACCTACTCTGTCCATTGTTATGGGCAAGATGAAGAATACTTCTGTATTGTGCAGAATATGAATCCTTATCAACGATCAGTGCTCGGCTCTATTGTAGTTATAGTGATTTTTGTAGCTAACAGTTGGTACCTATTCTAAATCACTGAAGCATGGGTTATGGGTTTGAATTATTTAATATCTTCTGTATTTGTGAATTGTTGTAATTGTTTTCTATGAGAACAAATAATTAAGTGTAAGAATCACTATTGAACAATACTTTATTCAATTGTTTGATAAAACTTTGGTCTGTTGGTTTGTTATGTGAAACTAAATAGCATATGATTGTAACAATTTGGTTTCAGTGATCTAGCTTTATCTTGCAAAAGACAATTTTTTTACACAAATTAAAAATTGTAGCCCAAATTGTTTATTCACAACTATTTCTACATCTTTTCTTTTATTTATCTGAATTATCATCTAGTTAGCAATGCTATTGCATGGAAACATTTCTTTCTCAAAGATGAAATTGCCTCTTTATATGAGCAATTTCTCCTAAGTTTATGTTGCCTGAATTATTTGAGGCAAACAATTCTTTGAACCAATGGTTTCAATTTGAATTTGTCAAAGAGCTAATAATTTGAGTAAACCTATGTAAACCAAGAGCATTTCAAGCTCTCCCCATTTTGAGATAGTTTATACAGATGACATTAGAACTTATGATCAAGAAATGAAATGAATCAATGAGATTAAATTGTACAAAAAGGAGAACTTATTCATTGTGCTTAAGTTCTTATTTTGTTACACTGTTCTAAATTACATTCAACTCCAAAGGCAATTGATCAAAATTCTTGTTTGAGAATAGTTCTTTGTTTTTATACATTATATCAAGGTTGTTGACATCAATTTAATGAGAGACGAAACTGCACCAATTTCCCATAATACTATTGCATTACTACATCTTCAAATTTGGAACACTTCATACCCTTTTTTTTTCAAATACATAGAATTCCATTCAGTGTATTTGTAATAAAATAGCAGTCGGAATTCTTTTGAACTGAATTCAGCAGTATAGATAAACATTTAAACCAGTTTTAAGATAAACATTCAAACCAGTGTAGATAAACATTAAATTGAATCAATGAAGAGTCTCACAAGAAGTGGTCAATGTTTCTATGAATGCATTTTTAATGTTCAATTTGACACTATGGCAAAAGTGAAGAACTCACTAGCTTTGCATTGAACCTTTTTTGTTTTTTCGCTTTATTTTCTATTAATTAACTCATAAACTCTTCAACACACTAACAGCTAAGCTAATTGTAGTGTATCTTTTATTATATAAAAGAAAAATTTATTGTTATGTTCTTTGTCAACCATAAGCCGTATATGCTTCAGTTGAAATAAAATGTTCTATTTTTTTTTTTTTTTACAACAATATTACAGTTTTGTTATGGTGGTCAGTGCAGTTACAAATATGTTAGACACAACAATTTCTCCTAGCTACTGACTTCTTTCCCTTGCCTTGGTAACACAATTATATTCTGCTGAAACATAAAAAGATATTGCACATAAATTTCAACCAGATCATTGTGTTCATGGAGGCATAATTATATATGATATTATGCTGACTCTTAAAAAATTTGGAAACACACATCAAAATTTATGTGTTCTTAAAGAACGAGACTGTTTTCATGCCATTACTCAAAAGGCAGAGCTCATTAAAATTTTGTTAGAAAATAAAAAATTCTTGTATAAGAAATAGTAATAAATAGAAATGAAAAAAAAAATGATTTAGAAAATTTGCTGTAAATGTAAATACTTTGTAGTCTTTTATACTTAAATTGTTTCTTTCCTATTCAATAAGGAAAAGCTCTCTTTGATAGTTGACTGCTGAAGTTACAGGTATATCACCCCAAATACTCTAGATAGGGTATTGGGTTCACAAAATTTAATACAACACTGTCATTCAAAATCTTCATTTAACCTTTTCATTTGGAAAGCTCCTATAAATTTCCCCTGACAACCCTAGTCCCTAGTTGAGAAGATCAACTCTGTTATCTCACCCTATATATCAGCCTTACTCTGCCAAAACTTTATTTATCCTCTCCCCCAATTCAGAGTTGTTGAGTCCTAATTTTTATTTTCAAAGAAGTAAAAAAAAAACAATCAAAATATATATTAAAAAAGGACTCAGGAGGAGAATTATGACAAAAGGTATGACAGCAAAGAGGTGTTTCATTTTCTTCACTTAAAGTGCCATTCATACAAGTTTTTTTACTATTTTACTTCTATAGTAACAAGTCAATAGAACTTGACGTAAAATGTGTCTTTCCCCGCATACCTACCATACTTGTTTTGTGCATACCCACCAGAAATGTCTCAATGAGAAAACTCTAATGTCAATCAACGCCCTTGGATTTAATGACAAACTAAGTACAGTATGTATTGATTGAAAGGGGTCAGTGACTTTGAGGTATCTGGAAGTCTGGTTATTTTACATAGACTGTCAGACCAGTTTGCCATGTTAATAAAACCATCAGTAAAATCAGGTGGTGCATTTCTTGCTATATCGAATAGTTACACTTGCTTTTGTCAAAGTTATGCCTCTTTGTAGTCATGATGAAAATATTAATATTATCTATGATACAAACGGTGTTGCCCTTGAGTTTCATTCAAAGAAAAAAACTGGTAATGAATAAAGATCAGTTTTCCTACAGATAGGCTCTTAAATGTGTGCGCATACTACCTACTGTATATAAATAAAATAGGAAAGATAAAAGCTCCTTATACAGGTTTTACTGTAGATAAAATGTGAAAGTGAATTTCGAGTTTTCAATATCTTTTTATAGAATGTCTACTTATCTAGATAGATAACGGTATTCAAAGCTGTTGACTTAATGTCATAATGTGTATTTGGTAAATACAACCTTCTGTAAGTTAAGGAATGTAGGAAGGTTAAGTAGCCAACAATTTGGAGGGCAACCTTACACATTTCCACTTCACATCTTGGGTATGATTTATGTGAATGAACTTTCATGATATTTCTACCATACAATGACTTTGTGAAAGACAATTTAGCCTTTCATAAAGTTAAAAAACTCATTCTAGTCTTTATTAAAGTGTAATAATAGTTGTCTGAAGTTGTCACAACTACTTAAAAATTAAAATTAAAATGAGTGATGAGGTGGAATAGCATTTATCAAAAGCAATTTTAGATCAGATTTAGACATCAAAGTCAATTTGATTTTCTTTAAACGCCTGTTATAATAAAAATCATTGTATTTTTTTAAATCAAGTGCTTTGAATTAAAGAGTCATGTGTTGCTATAGAGACGTTGGAGATCTGTGCACTGAAGTATGCATAAATTGCCACTAATGTGTCTAGACATTGAATTATGCAATTAGATGTTTAAAAAAAAAATTGTTTTTTTTTTTGGGGGGGGGGGGTAAAAACATAATTCTTTTTCTTCTTATTTATTGTTTAATGAAATTCCTGAATATTAATCAAGTGGTTTACCTGTCAGGATTTTAGAAAAAAGTTCTTTATGAACATGTTCAGGGGTGTCATAAACATGTTCATGAATGTATCCATAAATATGTTCATGAAAATGTTCTTGATGTTCATGAACATGTTCATTGTTAAAAAAACAACTGTGTGTAATCCATGAATGGCCATTTTTCATCCAATATGTCTTTTCATGTACTTCATGAACGCAGTTCTTGAATCCTTTGCTCGGCTTTTTCTATCTATACTTTTTCAAACAAGGCCATATTATTGTATTGAAATGAAGTGATATTATAAGCCTGATTTGGTGCTGTGTTATGACCTATCATAACATAAAAAGATCAACAGGTCCTTTCATGATCATGTATCAATATCATTGATTTGTTGGCATACTCGATCACCCTTTTTACCAATTATATCAAATACTTGTAAGGTATACTACACTGCTGGTAATAAATACCCAACTATATGAGAATAAGTTGTCAATGTAGCTAACATCATTTCAAAGCATTGTGACA
The DNA here is from genome assembly GCA_947846245.1 of Cerastoderma edule. NCBI lineage: Eukaryota > Metazoa > Mollusca > Bivalvia > Cardiida > Cardiidae > Cerastoderma > Cerastoderma edule. The sequence continues at coordinate 49,594,464 of OX401408.1, forward strand.
AAAAGAGAATTTTATAATCATGAAGCATTATTTTCATTAAAAAAGGGAAATCATTTTAAACTAAAAAACAAATGTCATCTGCACTACTGGAACATAGGACATTGATTCATTAGATTTACAAAAATAGTTGGAACTCAATAACCCCAAATATGTTCAAATAGAGGCCATGCTGACAAATAGATGTATTCTTTGTGCAGGGTAAACAGAAGTAATTATGAGCACCTATTGCTCAGTATGTTATTATCATAGTTTAATATTGTGAAGATACGATCACATTCTACATCAGAATGAATTGTTGGGGTCAATAACCATAGTATGATACTATAGCTGGACTGGACCAATACATGACAGACTTATGTGGACTCTAGAAACAAGTTGATACATGCTGAGTGAATCATCCATTTCCCTATCAAAGTTTAACAACACTTCAGTACTTGAAGATGACTTACAGTGATCTTTATTTAATAAAAACATCTATTTTCCAATTATAAGATTTTCCCTTTTGTTAGTATTGAAAGGATATTTCTATAGAGAAACTGTTATTTTCTTTTTACTATTTCTTTTTTTTTTCTGCACAATTATTGTAGATGGTTACATTTTTCTTTTTAATTTGTCTTTGTCAGGTGCTTTATGCTTTGATCACTTGCAGGATTTAATAATTCTGGTAAACTAGCCTGTTTACTACCAAACTATTCTAAAGTTTTATCAGCAGTCTGTTTCTTTAGATATGGACAGGACAGATACAAATGGGTTGAATGTTTCATTAGAAATTCAAATGTATACAAAATCAGATTTTCGGACCTGTCAACCTTAAAAGAAACATTAAACAGCTAATATGAAAATTAAGAGCTTATTTTTATATTGTATTGAGTCATAAGTAGAAGTTATTGGTTATGACCAATTCCTTCTTTTGTCAACCCAATCTGGTAATGCTCTTAATGATTAAAACAAATATATATTTGTGAAAGCATTAACATACTTATTATGATTAGTAAGGGTTGATCTACAATCTAAGTCATTATTTGTGTTTGTATAAAAGGTTTGTATATAGAGTTTACCACAGGGAGTAAACATTCCCTCAACAAACATTCCTCTTCAGTCTGAATGTATTGAAAAACATGTTTAAACATACAACTGATAATTGGAAATAAATAACGTTTGTTTTATAGATATGGTGAATTTAATCTATCATTTTCTGATATCAAAATGGTCATTTAATTTAAATAAAAACAATGAATTTCTCATTTATAAACATTTACAAGCAATCATGGCAAAATGAGTATTTGTGCCCACTTTTCCTTTGCACATTGGAACAGGATTAAAGGACTCTGAATTCATATGCAAATTTATGAAGGGAGAAGCTTTTTCATGAGAGGTAGTCTCCCAACTGACTTCCAGAGTGCTGATGGTTCTACCCTGCTTGTCCAGCTAAATTATAAGTTGAGTGTGGGATCCTCCTTCATCATTATGAGTTGTGCATTGCAATATAACTGAAATAGCATTGACACAATGTAAAACCCATGTATATAAATGAAATAAAAAAATGAGAGAAAAGCTATTGCATATTAATAGAGAAAAACTTATTTGACAACTTTTCCCATATTTAATGCATTTTCAGCAAAAATCACCAGATATTATTGTGACTTATACAGAAATTTCTTTTTGTAAACAATTTCTTTTATTGAATTAAAAGATGTTTGATATCAAATGATTTTCTACATACTTTGACTGTTTGTTCAGAGTATGAGGAAATGAGTTAAGCAATCAATTCTTAGTAAACCAAGAAAATGTGCCAGACCTATGGTGGGATCTGCAAGCCAAAATTTGGAACATGCGAAAATAATACAATTGTGCATTGTGTTTGATCAATGTAGCGAAACGCAATCGGGTGGTTTTAAATTGCTGATAATGGCTTTTAAAACTCTTTAGGTATGGATTTTTATGTTTCTTGCATTTTCAGCTGTATTTGAAAAGAAAGTTGTCATTTTTTTACGAATCGCCATTGAAGAATGATAGGAACTGCCTTAATTGACCTGCAGTTGTCTTTTTGTAAATCTTTGCTTGCACTGATCAACAGCATGTTGATATGTATAGAAAGATTGTTAATTTATTGCTCAATTAGAAAAAAGATAAATGTTATTTGTTAAATGTATGGCAAAGGATTGACAAAAGATTATCATCTGACACCTGGCTGTGCCAAGTCATTAGGTTTTACATGATTGCACCAATGAAATCCTTTAAGCCTTCAAATCGAAACTGAAATTAACAAATTGCTTTCTGATGAAAGAGTGACAAAAGAATAAATGTTATGTAGACACAATAATCTTTAATTCCCAATAACATATGCATTGTAAGAAATGATGTTCTTCAACAACTTATACCATAGAAGAATGATCATGGGCAAGGTGCAATTTATAGACCATGTTCTTATTTCAAAACATTATCATGAAAAGCAGAATTTCTTATATTGAGCAAATTACTGTAAACTTGAAACACTTTTTTCAATGTTTTCCTCCATTGTTTTTTTACCCATTATAATGGTTACAGTTTGCTCCAAATAACTTTGAACAAGGAAGGTTTAGATATATGCTTTGTGAGATAAAGACATAATCTATACAAGACATTCTTTCATTCATTTTTATATTTAAATGACATTAGATAAGTCTAATTCTTCATACATGTAATCACAACATAGCATTTATATGAAAAGGCTTTACGATGTCAGTGAATTGAAATATTTAAAGCTTTGCCAGAAATTAGAGCAAAATTATGGTTGACAAAAAAACACCAAAACTTTGTATTATTAGTTAAGTAATGTTTTCTTGTTTTCTTAATTTGCAGTTTGTCCTTTTTTTTTCTTTTTTTTTCTTTTGTAAGGCTTATCAATAGCTATCAAAACTAAACCAAAATAACTCATTTGTGCATACTACAGTCTTTAACAATTGGTCTACTTGTTACACTGCAATTCCCTTTGTTTCAGTCTTTTTATGGAACACATTTTTTAATTATGTAGTATCCAGTTTGGTTCTGCCTTTTTCTGCCCTTTTCCTTGTTTATTTCGTCTATTGAACCTTCAATAAAGGTTGGCCTTTTTATATCAATAGTCATACTGTCATGATTTTCATTGTTCTTTCAAGTGTACACTGTTTAGTTTTGAATAGGTTCCAAGTGCCCGGATTTTTACCTTAACCACATTTCCACCTAATGCCACGTTTTTGCATCTTGCAGCAGACAACTTTCAAATTTTTGTGGAAAAGGAGGAATTGCTTGTCACAAGTAATTTCTCCTTTTACCTGAATGCTTTTCAGTCTATTCATATACCACAACAGCAGAACTGAAAGGTTTCTCACATGTTTACAAAGCTTTTCTAAAGTTGTCTGCTTCACATGAAAAAATGGTGACTGCAGGTGGAAAAGTGGTTAAAACAATATTTTGATAAGGTTCCAAGTATGGTCATAGTACTTATATGAAGCAATACGTAAGAGATATAATTAATAGGGAAGTAATGTTTTTGTCAATCATAAGAATCTCAACCCAGCTCTCATCTTGACTCTTTCCTTGTACCGGTACATATAACTAGAAGCTTATTTTACCTGGCACACAGGGAGAAATTTTCTTTTTGTACTGTTATCAATTTTTATCTAGTAATTCTGCTTTTTTTAAGACAGTTTTGTTGTTGTTTTGATAACTGGTTTTAATTGTATCAGCTACAAGTTACCTGTACTTAGAAAAGGAACAACAGGAACAAGTTAATGGCATTACCAGTAGTAAATACACTGCAAAACACCGTCTCAGCATTAATTTGTGACAAAGAAAAACATATGCTAGAATAGCTTTCCTGATAAACATTTTCATTGAATGATTGATTTAAACTTATCACACCTGCTGAAGAAGAATTACAAAAAATGTGAGAAATAACAAGCATTTTTTCTTTTTACAACAGTTTCTATACATTATCAAAGATAATGCACTTTGCATTACTATATGATAAAATTCTACTGTAGTTTTGGTTTGAACATATCTCAAAATCCAATGTAAGGTAGATAACTGGTAAAGTTTAAATGCTTTAAGAATACCTATGTCTCAAAATAATCTAGATACACTTATGTACATAATTATAGTAAGCTGTGATTTTACGCGGTTAGAGGGTCCTGTGTGGCCCAGTAGCTAAAGTGTAGCACTTTTAACACTGATATACCGGGTTCAATCCTCACCATTGGCACTTGGAGTTTTCCTGGGAATGTCCCTGATCTAGACATTGTAGGAACCTCATAAGGCTCCGGCTAGACACTGTATAGCCCTAGTCTAATAGGGGTGATATCCAGTAAAATGTACAGTAGTATATATAACTGTAATACTGTTGAAATGACATTAAAACCCAAACAAACAAATAATGTATGAGGTTACTCAATCTACTCCATTTTACAGAGTCTAGCATGCTATATATGGAACCTAACTGATACCATTAATTATTCACCAGCAACCTGTAACATATCTTGACTTATTTCTGTCTATTTCAGTGGAACTCATGTGACCAGAACGTAGCCAGAGGATGTGAAATCATTGAACTTAACTCCAAAGTTCAAGGTCAACTCTTCAGACTGCTCAATATCTGTGCTCAGGAAGGTGGGTGTAACACATCATTGCTATATGGGGGCCTTGAGATTTGTTCACATGAAGGACCTGATAAAAAAGCCATTACAAAGTGTGAAAAAAAGATAGTTCAGTATTGAAATTGGGTTCAATTTGGTAAAGGGGGGGGGGGGGGGGGGGGGGGGTGTGATTGTTTTTCACACATATTTTGTCCATTTGTCAAAATTTTCTGCCTTGCTCAATATGCCCAAATGATTAAAGGTTATAAGCAAATCACAGTTCATACAGAATAGCACATGAAAAATATGACACTTTCATTGTGCAAACCTGAAATAAGCATTGTGATGCAAGAATAAATATTCGCTTTCCTTTGGCTGCAATGGTATGTCAATGTTTCTGCTCCAGCATGTTAAATATAGAGGATAAATTAGGTATAGAGAATATGGGCCCAGCACAGCCTAGTGGTTACAGTGGCAGACTTGGAACCGAAGGGTTCATGCTCCATCAGCGCTGGTAGTCTCTTTTTGGCAAGATAATTCAGAATCCCTGTAATATAACTGGAAAATTGTTGACAAAGCTTTTAATCCCATTCTTTAACCCATTACCTAACAATAACGGCATTTAACCACTTTGTAGCTGACTACTCTGGAAAACATTGTAAATAGCAACTTCTCCTTTTCCCAATGGTTTCTGCCCTATCAGAAGCTTAATTTCCAATTTCATCACATTTTGTAATGTCATCTGCAAACTCTTTCAATTTGTGACAGTCGAAAATTTGTTGTTTGGTAAGGGTTAAAGGAAATGGAATAATAAAGAATATGACATTATTTCATTGAATCATGAATGAATGCCCCTGACCCCATTGTATTTATATTATCCATGATGGATATATTGTTAATGTATGTAATTGTAATTCTATTTGAACATAACACAATGTTACTTTGATAAAATATACTTTCGTACATCCCTTGACCTTTATTATTACCCAGGTGGCCTGTATGGGGGTGCCAGCACCATTAAAACTCGTCTACTACCCTTCCTGGGATCCAGCTTCTTCACATCAGGTACCACGGCCGATACGAGCCTTGGTGTTATCGCTGATGCTGTCTCCAAGACGCGGGAACTGGAGGATCTGACGGACCAGTATGAGGAAGAACTGAGATCCATCGAGACTGACCTCAGGGCCAAGGAACTCGAGAATCAGGATTTGAGGGATGAGTGAGTGCAACCTTACTATTTGTATTACCTATTCCCCCTCAATGAAAATGTTTTAAGAGTTCAAATTGAAACCAAGACCAGATGACAAAAATAGCATTAAGAAATTACATTTACTCTTTGCTGGTTGGTAAAATTCATTGTCAATAGTTGTATGAACTGCTCACTAGGTTTTTTATGAGCAATTTCTTTATTTGTACCGTTTTCAAGCCTAAAGTCTATCAAAATGTGAAAGCCTAATTCTATGTGAAACTGAATTGCATGGTTTTAAAAAAGCCAACATCTGCCAATTCTTCCATTTTCATTTGAAAAGAAATATTGTATGATGTATTTCCTCTTTTTCCTTCATTTTTCAGAAAAGCAGAAACCTTGCGCCAAGTTAACACAATAGTTCATGTATCAAATTTTCTTGTAAAGTATCATAACCATTGTGATCATTTCTCAGATTGGCCGAAACTAGAGACCAAGTTAACCGCAGCACACGGACATCAACGAGTGACAAACTTTTCCTTGAGAACGAGAATCGAGAATTACGCAGAAAGTAAGAAACATATTGTCATTTTACAAAACTTCATAGCTTAAATGTTTTTATTGTTTCATCTTCAGACTTATTGAGGCAAAAGACGATTTAAATCGTAGCCTCAGAAATACGTCTAGCGATAAGATATTTGGTGAGATGGAGGTACAGGAACTGAGGCGGAAGTAAGATTAGTCTTGCATGACCTACTTTTGCACATGCTTACATTTCATTTATTTATTTTCATGTTCCTAGTTAATTTTTATTCATTTCCAGTTTGGCCCAAAACCTCTATGCCATTTATAGGCCCATAATATCTGCATATCACCAATATTTGCTCATATGTTGGTATTTAACCATAGTGAATCTTTCAAATTGCAAGATTATCTAGTATAAGATGTTTTTTTTTTTTTTCCAAAACGAAACATTTCATAGATAATGTTGCTTTTACAGCAACTTCTGATTCAATAACTACAGAGTTATTTACAGAAAAAACAACAACCTATGAGCAAGAAGTAACTCTTCATGTAATTGCTTTTTTTTCATTTCCCATCATCCATAGACCTGCTTCATCTTTCTCCAATTGGCTCAACTAGGGTTCAATGGAAGACAATAGCAACTCCCTCACTTTTTTAAGGAGTTGCTATAGCCTTGCAATGAAGCATCAATCAGTCTTTTACATCCAAGGGGAAATTACATCCCCACTTCTTATTGTAATCCATTGAACTAATTGGAAGCGACAGTAGTGGTGCAGAGGTAGAGTGTCTGCCTTGCATATTGAAGGTTGTAGGCTGGATTCCCAGGCTGGGTATCACCAAAACAATCATGGTACCTCTGCAAAGGATTCAAGAACTGTGTTCATGAACTTCATGAACAGACCTGAATGAAAAGTGGCTGTTTATGAGCATGAAGTTTTTTTTTAACTTGTTCATTGAATTCAAGAATATGTTTTTTGAAACTAGGAATATGTTCAAGAATGGCTTTGGAATCATGAGCAGGCATTTTTTGTTCATGTCTGTTCATGAAGTTCATTAACACAGTTCTTGTATCCTTTCCAGGTGTAGCAATCGCTTCTCTGCATGGTAATCTAGATGATGAAGATATTATTAATACTAGAGAAGTCAGTTTAAAATCATTAAAGGCGAGGTTGTTATATAGATGAAATATCTAGAAAACGTTATGTGACAACTTGCTTTTATATAATAACTTGTTGAAATTAGTATATTGTGACAAAAGGAACAAATGTCTCTCCTTTCCTCAATCCATTTATTCATCCAATATATTTATAGTCTCTTCTAGGTTAGGTTAGTCCAATGGTTTTGTTTTAACCCTTTACCTAATACAGACAACTTTAAACATCTTTTAAAAAGACAGTTATTAAAAACGTCATGAGCAAATAATTCTTTTGTGGCAACTATTTCAATGTTAATTATTATCAGTTGGTAAAATCTGATTTCGATTTAATTATCTGTAAATGCCAAATTTCTTTCTGTCTTTTTCTGTATATGGATTATGTAGAAAATTCAGCTAAAGTTTACTTGGGGATTTTTGACAACATTAACGATAAGGACAATTGATTTTGCCACTCCTTTGAATGATGCAACTGTCCATCTATGGTTTTGTTTTGAACTAAAATATGTTTGTATTAGGCTATTGGTTGAAATTATTTACTGCTCAGTCCCTTCATTGGTTTCTTTCATAACATTGTTGATAAGCCAGAAATGGCTTTTTTGGGAGAAGCCTGTAATGTATCATTAAATTGAACACTTAATTGACTCCACTTAGAACTTTTTCCATTTCAGTTTTGAAAAAATGCTTAATGTTATCTACATCAGTTAGATTAATTGTGTAGAATTATAGGAAATTAATCAAATGTACGGATATGTAATAATCTAAAGTGATAATTTCGTTCATAGAAAAAGAACAGTGTAAAAGTATTCTAAAAGGCTTAACCATACAAAGTCAGATTAATTTAAATACACATTTTATTGGATTTAAAGATAAAAAGACATAACCACTATACTATTTCAATATAGATATATCAGTTAAACTGATAAAACTAGTTGCATAGTGTCCACTAAATGTTATCAATAAACGAACTATTGGTTCTTTGAAGGCTGTCCAACTTTGCCACATGATTTAAGTTTGTGTGAAGTAAAAATCAATACGCTCTGTCGATCAATAATTGGAGCTTACAGACTTGTCGAAACAGGTAGCTTAAAAACCCTTTATTGACAAATATACAGGTATTTAAAATGATCTGTCAGATTTCAAAGTGAACTTCAATGTATTACAAGCTCTTGAGAATTGAGAAGAATTGTCTTGTTTATGAAAAGCTCATGAAACATTATTACAAAAGAAGGAATTGCTCATGATGAGCAATTCCTTCTTTTATAACAATGTTTCTGCACATCTTTTAAGTCTGTAAAACACCAAAAGTGGTTTGTAGGTGAATGAATAGCAAAGGAATGATGGTATGTCAAGTGAAGCAATGAACTGGGAAAATTAACCTCATTCAATCAATGTAGAGTCTATTGTGGTGTACTATAAATCATTTGAATAATATCTCTATGATTTTATATTATTATATTTAGATTAACAAAACTTGATTATATGGCAAATATGCCAATGCCTCGTTTTTTGATTCCTCACTTTTTCTCATAATAAAATACTATGGAACTCAATTAGACCCTCTCATTTAAAGAATTATTCACAATTAGACCCTCACATTGAAAGAATCATTTCTTTAAAATCGGATTTTGAAAAAAAAAATAAACCGAGTGTTGAAATTGGTATACAAGACTTGTTATCACTTTCATTTTTGATAAAAGTCCGCCCTTGTCCTTTTGGAATTAGACTATATTCTACAAGGATCAGGTTAGGTAGGTTTTATTGCTCAAGGATATCAATGACTCCAAGTGAAATTGAGATTTTATTGACTGTGAAGTATTAAATAGCGGTGTATGTGGTAGAACTATAAACATTTTTTTCTACTGCTTAACTTTACCTGAAAACATTGTTAAGTTGGTGTTTTAATGCAAAAATCCCCATCCCCTCCTGACAAAAAAAAGAAAGACTACTTATTTTTTAGCATTATCTAATTTTTGCTGCAATGATTCAGATTTTTTTTTTCTGTTTTTCTTATTTAAATCACTATCATTAAATGACTAGAATCATGTTATAATGTGTCTGATTAATAGATATTGCACTATTCTTTTTACCATATACATGTATATATAATTTGAAAGTGTAAAAAAGTTGAAAAAAAGAACACACCAAAAATAGAATTTGCTTGTGAATAGCAATATCTCCTTAATTCTTTATATTTTCTGTGTTAATTCTAAATTCAATTGAATTTGTTTCATAATGCATAATTGGTGTCTGCAAAAGCTTTAATTATATTTAGAAAGATAGACTGTAGATTTAAATGAGATAGTATTGCGCATATAACATACCATAATGTGGATAGGTCAGCATTTATGTGTGTCCCCTGCGAAGGATTTAAGAATTGTGTTCATGAACATACATGAACCAAATATGGCTGTTGATTCACACAAAGTTGTTCTTGAACATGATCAAAAACATGTTCATGAGCTTTGTGTTCATGAATGGCCATTCTTTGTTCATGTCTGTCCATTAAGTTCATGAACACAGTTCTAAATTTATCCTTTGCAGGCATCATGCCATGTATTGACCCTTTTATTTCAATCTTAACCCTTTCCTTTACGACAAATTTTCGACTGTCCCAAATTGAAAGAGTTTGCAGACAACATTTCAAAATGTGATGAAATTGAAAAATAATCGTTACAAGCAATTTCTCTTTTTCCCACAATATTTTCTAAAGTCGCCTGCAACAAAGTGGTCAAATGTCGTTATTGTATGGGAAAAGGTTTACATCAATCTCTAGGGATTCCAAAGTGATACATCTGACATCTTTTCTTCACTTATACTACGTACACAATTATCATGGCTTTAACCCTTTCCCAAACAACCAATTTTTGACTGTCCCAAATTGAAAGAGTTTGCAGACGACATTTCAAAATGTGATGAAATTGGAACATAATCTTCTCATAGGGCAGAAAACATTGTGGGAAAAGGGAAAATTGCTCCTCACTAGCAATTTCTCCTTTTCCCACAACGTTTTCTAAAGTCGTCTGCAACAAAGTGGTCAAATGTCGTTATTGTTTGGGAAAGGGTTAATAATCCACTTGAATGTTTGGAATGTTCACTGATGTGTCTTTATTATACAAGTCCCAGTTTGCCATGTACATGTATCTTCGATTTACCAAACACAAAGCTTAAGATTTAACAATCAGGATCCAGTTGTTCCCAATGAAAAAAATGAAGCAAAATATTAAATATTTTATTTTGACCTTTAGATATATGTAAATCTAATATTGTTGTATTTGGATGCTTCACAGTACACAAGTGATATAAGATACTGGGTCAAAATTAGTTGATATATCACTTTTATTGAGACAAATTAATGGTTCACTGCAAGATAATAGCAAGTCGTTCACTTTAGTATTGAGTTGATCCTTTAAAAATTAGGCTTATCTTTTCAATACTTTCCTATCTTTAGGATATTTCTTCTGTCTATTTATTTTTATGTAGGCTAGTTTATAGTCAATTTCAGAATTGCTTTTGATTTATTTTTTTTGTTTCTATGTTAGTACACCTAGTGTAATTTGTTACTAACGGGTATATGTTATTCTCAAATTTGTCACACAATTTTTCTTCAACCCTTTCCCAAACAATAACGACATTTGACTACTTTGTTGCAGATGACTTTAGAAAACATTGTGGGAAAAGGAGAAATTGCTCGTAATGAGCAATTTCTCCTTTTTCCACAATGTTTTCAGCTTTATCAGAAGATTATTTTCCAAATTCATCACATTTTGAAATGTCGTCTGCAAACTCTTTCAATTTGGGACAGTCGAAAATCTGCTGTTTGGGAAAGGGTTAAAAGCAATTTATGGTCTTGAAAGTGGAAAAAGCAATCATAACCTGTTTGTTATCTTAGATCACTTGGTAAAAAGTCATGCTGCATGACCAAGATTTTTGTTTATTTGTTAATATCTTTAATAAAGCTGTTGCAGACAACTTTGACCTGTTCCCTGTTAAGATCTGTTTGCAGTAGACGACACCAAAACTATCTAAGTGCCTTGAAATATCAAACCAAAAAATGTATAATTGATTTTAAAAAATTTTTTTAAAACATTATGACAATGAAAATATGTTCATTTGAGCTAATTTTCCTTTTGCCTCAATGCTTTCAAATAAAATCAAAATTAACATGAAAGTCTTCTTGTATATGGGAAAGGGTTAAGACCTTTCTAAAAATGTAGAAATCTTTTTTTATTTCATTATCTAAAGTATCATTCTTCATGTTGTGCAGGGAAACTTGCAGATATCTCAAATATTGTTTGTTACCTGTATTCGATTTGATTGCTATGACTGTTTAAAGCTGCTTGTTCACAAATGTGAGGAAACTTTCATATCAAATGTTCATTTCTTTAAAACTGAATAGAAGCTGTACTGTTGTGTGGAATCTGGACCTACTGGAAAATAGCCATTTGGACAAAATTTGTTAGATTTATAAGTATTAAGAGCCTGTAACGAATGAATAATTACATGTTGAGATCCAAGAGTGATACATTATGGTTTTGAAATCCGCCACATATCGTCTGTAAACACTTAGATAAAGATTGACATTTTCTAAACAAATTTTGGGTGTAGTGGCTATTTTTCATTAGATGTTATACCACAATTTAAAAACTATTTTATTTCAATGACATTTTATCTTGATGCTCAAATATTGTCTCATTTGTGAACAAGCACCTTTAAATTCTACATCCACCTGACATATCATCATCATCATCATGGCCTGTTTTGTTTCACATAGACTAGCTGTAGCAGAGGACGAGATTCGAACCCTGCGCTCTAAGGCAGGCGTGTTGGTCGACTATGAGACCCAGGTCCGTAGGCTGAGAGAAGACATCGCGCTTCTGACTGGGCGCCGGGACGCGCTCATGCGCACGTCCTCCACAGTGTCAGTAAAGGATGAGTTACCTTCTCTCAGACCTTCCACCCCCTCTAAATGGAAATCTGACGACTATGCACCCTTGGGGTAAGGCATCTCGGTTGCACGGAGATCCAGCCTGTTGGTTGGATGGAGTAGCCTCCCTTCAATAACATCTCTAATCTACGGTGGTTTGGTACTAATCCTATCAGAAGTTAACTTATTATAACCTGCGGGCGACTTATGAGCCAATCAACTGGAAATGCATTTTAGAGACAAACTCTTATGTAGTACTGCAATCTGATATGATTAAAAACAATTAAGAAAACATGGTGACAACAGGAAAATTTGCTCAACATGAGCAAATTTTCCTTTTTTCACAATGTTTTATGCAGAATCAATTGCCTTTTGCGCAAGTCCAAAAGCTAAATGCAGGTTATGAAAGGTTAATCAGGAGAAATATTCATTAAACAGATTTTAATCTTTTCTCCTCCTGCGTGCTATTGTTTATGTTAATATTAATGTTGCCATAGTAAGGGTATGGTCACTGTGTCTTTGGAACGGAAACATGCATCCTGACATTCAATATTGGGATCAATAAAATGTCGAAAATTGAAGATAAGATTGAAAAACTGATTTTTATTAGACATTTAAAAATTACAAATGAAAAAGCATAGGCTTTTCTTTTCTTAAAAGCTTGATTGAGAATCATTTTCATACTGAACATTTATAGAAAGTTAATGTTCCTTAAATATGTGTTAAGTAAGATGAGCTTTAACAAGAGGTATTATTACCTTCAATTTCGAAATTCTATCTAAAGTAAAAGAACATTTATCATATTTTGTCCTCTGAAAGGAATCAAATGGTCATGATTTCAGTCAATATTTTTTATTGGAGCTGACATGGAGCATACATTACTTGTCCAAATCATTCATAATGTGCTCTATAATTCTTTTACAAAATTTAATATGCTTCACATTTTATTAGCAAACTAATTATTTAGACAGTTAAACAATATATTGATCAACCAATATTTGCATAAAAGTATGCATGATTTCCATTCTGAAGGAACGGTGTCGGCTTTCTGTATTAACTCTTTTCACTTTTTTTCTCACATGGTACCTTTGTTATTATAACCCAGGCTTGCAGATGCACAGGATGAGTTAGTGAGACTGAGAGCAAAGTCAAATCTTGTTGATGACCTTGAGCGTCAGATAAGGTCACTGAAGAACGAGCTCTTTATCACGACCTCAAAGTCCAGCTACCTACAGAGGTAATGCATCAAACAATTTATGAATATTACTGGAAATGTGATTTATTTTATCATTTCCTCCTATTTTGTGACTGGTTCAAATCTAAGACATAAATGATGATAGAATAAAGTTTAAAAAATACAGCGTTCTATGAATATTTCGTTGGAATCACTATCATGAAGAGAAAATGCTGGTAGGGTGTAACAGTTTAGAAAAGACATTTATGAAAGGTTCAGTGCAATACTATAGCAAGTGCTTCATGTTTATGAAGCACTTGCTTAGTCTTGCACAGAACCTTTGATATAGGCAATGGAATGGGAAAACAAATTTGCCAGTGAAGTGTATTTTCTCCTTCTATCAGAATGTGCAACTTGCTCAAGGTAAGTTTTTGAATTCATCTCTTTTGGTCACCCTTCCTTTTGTCAGTTGGCAACTTTTCTTCAAACAATTTCTTCATCTTTTAAGCTTGCTGGATTTTAACCAAACTTAACAGGAATGACCATAGGGTTCTCTACTTAGAATTTTCTAGATTGTTGAATAACTAGGTCACAGGGTGCTAAAAGTTTTCTTTTGTTAGAAGAAAGCCTCACAATTCTTTTGTTTTTAATTACATAGCCAGGGGAATTCATATTTTGTATGGAGCTTCATAAGAGGCTCTCCCTAAACTGTTCTGTCCTTGGGGTGATGATTGGCATTGCTGTAGGGGTCCCCAATAGAAGTTGTGGATAACTTAGTTCATGGCCATTTTGTATTTAATAAAGAAATGTCTAAAAGACCCACAACAATGGTTACATTGGCACCTCTACAATAACTACACGCTAGGTAATGGGGGTAGCAACATGACTGGAAAGTCAATTCCTGGTGAAGAAATTAGTTTGAATCTGTACGTTGGATTAAACAAAAACCTTGTTTTATTTTAATTTATGTAAGGGATGTAACATGGAATTCTGAAGTGTCTTGTCATAGAACACTCCCCAAAAGTCTGAGGCCTCCAGGTGAATATTGAACCCAGGACCCTCAAGTTTCAAGGACATAATCTTGTCACCACTGGACTATATGGACCTCGAAAAATTGTTCAAAGCACCATCAACCCTTAGTAAAGAAGCATTTAGTCATTGATTTACATTGTTTGATTGAATTTTGGACAAATTTGCTTGTTAAGAAATTTCTCGTTATTTGTAAATCGGTCATATCTTAAGTATGTGTTGTCTACATGTTTTTTAAAGAAGATTGGATTTAGCAGGGTGTGTTTACAGCTTAGTGAGTATAGGACTGGTGGAGTAATCCTGGAGTTTTGTTCATGTTTGTAGATTTTCAATTCTATATGAAGAATTTCCCTCTGTGTGTGTGTACAATTTACAGGTTTTGATTACATCTAAAGTAAAGCATTATTCCAGTGCATAAAATTATGGTGAGTTTTGATAACAAGGTACAAGGTACTGTTTTTTACTTAATTATTCTAATGCACATGCAACTGTGGCCTAAGGTGAACTTTATCTTTTGTAGTTTCAATGGTTGGTAGAATCTTTTTTTTTTCCTTCTTGTTTGAACAAAGACGTTTTACTTGCTTTTCATTAGGATTATAAAATCTTTATCCAAGTTTATGCAACTTAAAGCATTTACTTCTTTAATTCAAGATTAGGAAAATGTAACGTATTGCTACGATGTTGTGGTAAGGCCTGTGCTACAAAACTCACCTACAAAGTTGTGAATCAAAACCTCAAACCCTCCTGTACTTCAATTTATACTTAAAATGTGATGCAATTTAAACTATATTAACATCTTAACCAATTTTACATCTAATTTCCCTTACCAAGATGGTATTAAACCATTTATCCCATTCACAAATTATATGAATTTGTTTTGTGTAATTAGTGCGATGACTGTGGTAGCAATTTACATAAAATTTCATTTGCATTTGAGAAGATAACTGTGTGATTAATGAATAAAGTAACCATATCTTATTTATATTAATTTCTTGTTGCAATGATTTCCTCTTGATACTATCTTAAAGTTAAAACATTTTGTAGTTAATCATTGTCAGGAACTGCTACTTTCATTATTTGGCAGGTACTTTTCCTTTTGGTGTACATGTATTGTAACTTAACCCTTTCCCAAACAATAACGACATTTGACCACTTTGTTGCCGACGACTTTAGAAAACATTGTGGGAAAAGGAGAAATTGCTCGTGACGAGCAATTTCTCCTTTTCCCCACAATGTTTTCTGCCCTATCAGAAGATTACTTTTCAATTTCACCACATTTTGAAATGTCTTCTGCAAACTCTTTGAATTTGGGACAGTCGAAAATTTGTTGTTTGGCAAAGGGTTAAAAACTGTTGGAAAGCTGTAACTTATCACAAAAGGTCAATTAGGCAGTCAGGTATCTTGTCTTAATAAGTAAACTGAGCTTTAAAGTAGTGATTAAAAAAAAAAAATGAAAACAATATCAATTACTGTTTTGAATTGAACATTAAATTAATGTTTAAAGCAACTTGACTAGGTTTTCTCTTTCTTTGTCTTGAATGATTATGGTATTTAAAAACTTTATACTTCTGTATTGTCAGGAAGTCAAAAGCTTTAATTATGCTGCATCAAATTATTAAAATCAATTGTTCTCCCTGTCAAATCATCAAGTCTTATTTACAAACAATGACAGCAACATTGAAGTAAGAAATATATAATATTCTTTTTTAAATTTTGAATTGAAACAAGTAAAACAGATTGATCAAAATTTGTTTCCCAATTGGATTAAGATAACGATACATCAATGAAGAGGGTTCAATGCAAGACCATAGTTAGTGTTTCATGAACATGACACACTTATTATAGTTCTGCACTGAAGCCTAGATATGATGTCCTCTTTTCTGTAATATAAGTGACACTGTGAATACTTTGAGCATGTACAGTTTTTCTACACATGTTTTCTAATTGAAATAAGATAACAATACAACAATATTTAAGGTCCAAACATGAAGCACTTACTATAGTCCTGCAATGAACCATGCACTATGACGTTCTTGTTCTCCATGTTAACAGTGACACCTTGGACACGTTGAGCTCGTACCGTTACCTGCCACGTACCTGCTCGCCCCTGTCCGAGGATGATCCCGTCCAGCGTGTACGAGAGAACAATCTGACCTCTCGTTGGAATGACCTCTTCTCACAGGAAAGACTTGATGCCATGGATACACTGAGGCACTACTCCACTGACCATGAGGGCAACCAGAGAATCGTCTTTGAGGCAGTCAAGGTGAAGATTTATTATCAGCATTATATAGCATATTCATATAGCAATAATAACGTTTCATAAGCATGCCTCTCAGGTTTGTACTATGGAGTTCCTTGTAAACTTAAATTTAAAGATAAAATGAGTACCTCAAAAAAAAGAGGAAAAGAGTACCTCAGAGAAGCACTTACTTAGACTTTAAAGGAACGCAAATCCTGCCTTTGAAATCTTTATTGTCCTTTTAAACGCATGTCTATTTTCATTCACCAAAAAAAAATTACCTTTGAGATTCAAGGATTATGACAATTTTGTAAACATATATGCAATGCTACCAACTATTTGTACTTTTATTAACTAAATAATGAGTTAGGATAATCGATATGCAAGGTACAAATATTAATGACTACAAAACTTTCATTGCATTAACTCTCATATGATGACTTTTCAATAGGAACATTAGCCATTACTACCTATAACAGACATCAGGCAAATCCAAGAACCAAGCTGGTTTATTAGAAGCATAATTATCTCCATAATGTTTTCTGCAACATACAACATTACTGAGATATTTATGCTACACATATATGGTTGAACCCTTCCTTCTTGTTTTTGTAGGAATCCTTCAACATTGCGAAGACTGCTTTCCGTCAGTTTAAGATGAAGGTACGATCCAACCTTGCGATCACCCACCTAGGCCCTGACACCCTGGAGGAGGCTGTACAGGATTACATCAACAGGAATGTGGACCTCTACGATGCCCCAGGAATGGTTTCTGTAAGTACCAATAATCCTTCATTCTCCAGCGGGACAGCGACACATTTTATTGAAAGAGGACTGAAAGCTGTCATGTTGGGTAAGACCCCCAGATGACATGCCCATGGGTGGTGGTTCAGTGGTTCTATTTGGAGGCTTTATTTAACCCTAGTGGACAGGATAAAGTTTTACTAAACGACTTAAAGAAATTATTTGTGTAAGTCTTAACAGTTATACAAAGATAGTACCTTAAATAAAGGTACAACATTGTTATGTGACACAGCATTGGAAACGTCTCAGAGAGGCGCTTACAGTGATGTGTTATATGACATTATTGCTTATCTATTTATTGAAATAAGATGGTGTGTTGTTTCGACCTTAGGAAATTCTTAGTGTTAGATGTTTAGTCAAAGATTATCCAGATGTCTTTCCAATGGTTGGTGGTTCTTTAGAGGCCTAGCATTTTTATGGCCATAGACAAATTTTGTCGATGATTGCCAATAAAGAATTGACTATTATGACAGTACGGTGTTTTTAATCTTTCTATGTCTTTGATAATCCAGCCATTGCAGAACAATTGAAATATTGCAATAGGAAAACATGCACTACAGAGTTCTAATGAGCCTATAGATCTTAACAATACTATTTTCAATACAAATAATGCGTTTCCATGCATAGTATGTTTTCTTAAGATTTTTTTTAGAATTAATTAACCACCAGACAAAAGGGATTTTAACATTGGTTTCAAATTGATAACTTACACACATTATTTACTTTCTATTTAAAATAAAATTATTGATAACAATACACTCTAGATTTTTTGCAGTTCTAATTGTTATAGAAATAATTCATGATCTTAAAGAATTTCCAAGAAGGTTGGATAATATTTCAAAGTAACATTACATTGATCAGCTTTATGAATTGTGAACTACCATCTTTACAGACACTAAATGGACAGGCCTCAATAAGTCTCTGGGTATGAATGAGTGCATGAGCACTGGGTATCATTAGTGCATGCAAATTGGTACACAATGGGGGGGGCTCTGTGAGACCCTTATATCACAATCCTTGTAAAGGATTCAAGAATGTGTTCATGAAGTTACAGAAATGAACAAAAATGTCTGTTCATGAACACAAAGCTGTTCTTGGACATGTTTGTGAACTGAATGGACATGAACATATCCATGAAAATGCCTAGGAACCTGTTCTTCATGTTCATGAACAAGTTCTTGAATTTCATGAACATGTTCAAAAACAACTTTTTGTTCATGTCTGTTCATGAACATATTTCTTGAATCCTTTGCAGGGTTAGGCATGATAGTACACCACACAAGTTTGGTTCATTTTTTCTTGTTTTGTATAGATGCAGATATGGTAGAAATTTCTTTTGAAAAACCTTGTTATAAAAGGAGAAAATCGTCAATTTTAGAAGTTTTCCTTTTGGTTGCAATCTTTTAGATTTAAGCTTATTATGTTTCATTTAACAAACAGAAGGGGAAGATATTTTCTGGGGATCTATTAAGCTAATTTATGGCGGTATGCTGGGAAAGTTTTATTGTATTTAATGAGTTATATATTACATGGTGGATGTTCTATCCATTGATTCCTCTTATCTGAATATTCTCATTCTATAAACACGTAAACTCTTAGAAATTGAATGGAAGAATTTGAAATGTTTGCTTGGGAATGGGTTTAATTAAAGGATTATTCTTTACAAACTCCTATAATCTTAACCTGTTTCAAAATGCATAAGAATTCATTTTCATTAAAAGAGAAATTGTAATGAACAAAGAATTTCTTACTATCATCCACTCAACTAGTAAGAGATGTCTCTTCAAACGATAAAAAGGCCATGTGCTTAGATATCAGGAAAAAACAATACCTGCATTGGTTTATCTT
The DNA here is from genome assembly GCA_947846245.1 of Cerastoderma edule. Classification (NCBI taxonomy): domain Eukaryota; kingdom Metazoa; phylum Mollusca; class Bivalvia; order Cardiida; family Cardiidae; genus Cerastoderma; species Cerastoderma edule. The sequence continues at coordinate 49,613,944 of OX401408.1, forward strand.
CTACTGTTTTTTTGTGGTTGATTATGTTTTGATGTTCTTTCAACCCATTGCTGAGATACAATTACTCAGATGGTAGTGGTTCAAAATATTGGGGCCTGTTTATATCTTATAGATTATATATAAGATAGATTATCTATCTCATATATCATAATTTTACCTTATTTAAATCATATTAGAAGTGTTCATTTAACATATTTGCCGAAATAAAAGAAAAAAAAATCACTGATTGGTTCAAATTAACATAACAGAAGACATTATTATTAAAATGACAAGAAAATTAAACATTTTCTATATGATAAGTACTGAAAAAACATATCGACAAGGACAATATACTCATAAGGAGCAATAATTGCATTGTTGGTTTACAAAGTTCTCTGCAGAAGATTTGGTTAAGTAAGTAAGTGGAGTAGGTGGTTATTTTAAGTTTGACTATGTAGTTTATCACAATCACAATGACGTGTTCTCACACAGTCTTCCTGCTTATTGAAGAATACAGATGGCTCTTCTAAGCTTGACCCAGAACTTAGTCAAGCGTAGGGTCTTCCTACATTACTTACATGCTATGCTGAAGAAATAATAATTCTTTGTTAAGAACCATTACAATAAACTTTCTAACACAATATTCACATCTTCTGATGCCTTTTTTCCAGGATGTGATCCGTCGACTGAACTGCAACCCCAACTTGTACTTGCCTCCCGACACGACCTTTGCCATCATCCAGCCATTTATCCGTGAGTGTGTGAAGGTTGCATGGCAGATGTCCGCCCTTGCCCATTCCCTGGATATTGCCGTTGCTTCCAGGGCTGAGCTCTATGATGATTCCAAGTACGCTAATTTTAGATTAAACTTATTTATTTTACATTAATCGAGGGTTTCAATGCAATACCATAGTAAGTGCTTCATAGTCTTGCATTGAACCCTCAAAATTGTGACCGAAATTTGAAGCTTATTGAATTCACTCTCGATAACACCTTCCTGGATACTAAATCAGTACTCATGCTAATTCCAAGGCTAGTCCCAGGAATTTTCACCTTGCTTAAGGGGGATTGAACCCGAGACCCTTGGTACAAGAGGCAGATGTTCTACCTCTGCACCACTTATATGACAAATCTACAAACCCCTGCCCAGGATTTTTGTTGAGGTGTGTTCACAATATGAGCTATTAAAAGTAATATTCATGAGCACACATGCATAATGTTTGTCACAGTTTTTAGCACACTTTCATTGGTTAAATCTTCTTTTGAACGTTCATTTTAAGGGGTTTTGTTGATTGATCAATTGTCCTTCCTTATAATTTGTATGATTGTTCAAAAGGCTTGAGTTACTGATACAGAATGTCGTATTAGGGGATAGTTTTGCAAGTCCTTCCTTGTAGCACATAAGACAGCATCTCGGTTGAAGTAAAGACTTTATCATTGATGGATTGAAGAAGGAAACATTTTGACAATGACTTTAAAACATTGGTAAAGAAAGAAATTGCATGCCATGTTTTTTTCTTTAACAATTTAGTTGCTAAAGTCCTTAATTGATGCTGTAAACAATGTCAGAACAAGTAATGCTTTCGCAAAGTGAGTGAAATAAGTAAAATTCCTTTTATTCCCAGGTACCGCCGCAGTTACGACTCAGAGTACACGGCCCCTCTTGTGAACCACCACATCTGGCCTGCCCTTGTTAAGGGAAAGTTTGTGAAGATCAAGGGAGAATGCTGCACCAAACGAGGAGCCTCTCTAGTATGTATTAATTCCTTACTCAATAATACCTCCTAATGAGCAATTTATCCTTTTGTCACAATTGTTTCTCTAGAATGTTTTAAAGCTTTCCTTTGTAATACAGCTATTTACCATAACTGCTGTAGAAAGCTTTAGAAGCCATTGTGACAAAAGGATAAATTGCCCCTAGTGAGCAATTTATCCATTTGTCACAATGGTTTCTACCCAATACCGTTGTGGAAATGATGTCTCTGTTGTAGTATTCAGTTTGGATCAGTCCCAAACTCCAATATTTGGGAAAGGGCTAACTTATTCCCCCTTAATGATTGCCGGATTTTTTATGTCCGTCAAAAAACTTGATTTCAAAAACAAATGACAACACTTTAGTCTGGTAATGATGATTATCTTTAATGTGTAGGACAGAAACCATTGGGTGTAATAGAGATTGTTTGTTATGAGCAATTTCTCATTTATTCAGAGTGGTTTATTTTAATGGTTCCTCCTGTAGATTTTTCAAAACTTCTCAATATGAATAGAGAGGCAAAAGTCTGTTACTTTATTCATTTTTGTATATTTTTTAGGGATGGGAACAAATATTCGAATGTGTAGGATAGAAACCATTGGGTGTTATAGAGATTGTTTGTTATGAGCAATTTCTCATTTATTCAGAGTGGTTTCTTTCAATTCTTTCTCCTGTAGATTTGTCAAAACTTCTCAATATGAATAGAGAGGCAAAAGTCTGTTACATTTTTCATTTTTGTATATTTTTATTGAAAAGAAAACCTAAATTTAATAATGTCAAGAATGAAGTACAATACTATTGGAAATCCTTCTCTTCTGTTCAAAGGACTAACTATACTCTTTCATAAATCTCCAATATGAATATGTGATTAACGAAATTAACGCCTAACTTAAACAATGCTCTTTCCTGGTTGATTTTTAAATGCATTTGATCCACAGACATTCATTAGTCTGTATAAGATTTTTTCGCAGCCCTAAAGCTGCTAGATGTGCTTGTAACCCAAAAAGTATGAATAGCAGATTCGTAATAAGATTAATTAGCAAATTTGGTTAACAAAGCATGACATAATGTAGGTCCTGATTCTACAAGACAGCAAATAGTCAAAAGAGCTTTATTATTTATGATTAAGAAGTTAATTATCTTACGCATGTTTCAACTATGGTTCATTTCAAACCCCAGTCATTTAATGGTTTTCTGTAACTGTTGAGATTCGAAAGTTGACATAGGTCAGCAAGAAAAGGGGGGTTACCCATTACCCTGCATCCATTTGGTGATTAGTTCAAACTGAAAGTTGTCACTATGGCAAACGATGTTTCATGCATTCTCTTCTCTCGCGATAACGGCATCCTGTCTGAGGTGGTACACTAAAAAATGTTAGGGCTAATTAGTTTTTAATCAGCTTAGATAATATACTTTCCATGAAGTTAACAAAAAACAATGTTATTTCTATTCAGCATAATATTGAGAGGCAGCAGAAACTGGTATTTAACCTGTTATTCAGGAGAAAGAAAACATTTTTAGCATCATAGATTTCTATCTTTCTCTCATATTGATGATATAAAATGGATTAACAGCTGATGGCATTTGCAAATATTCTCACAAAAAGGAGAATTAAATATTTTCGCTCTTTTAACAATGATTTCCATGTTTATTTATGAATGATGTAATTTAGTATTCATGGACTGAAATATTAAATGTACTTTGATAGGCCTTACTGTTGCTTTTTGTGAGTCAATCAGTTAAGAGTAATAGCTCTTTTCATATTTCAATAAACTTGAATGCTTCATTGCAAAACCACAGTAAGTCCATCACAAATGTGAGGCAATATTACTGCAATTACATCTTGAAATCATGATTCAAGCTGGTTCTATATATAAAGTAAACAAAACATATACCAGTATTTGTGAAAGTTATCTTTATATGGTTGGAAGATTTAAGGCAATGTCACTTCTTGGAAAGTGGCTTTGAGATAGCTATTCATCTTGGAACTCTTTCAAACACCATCAGCTGAATAAGAATTCAATACCATCTGTATAAGAGAAAGGATTTAATCATTACCAATTAAGAACTTGAACCTATAAAGATTGCAATTTCTTACTTAACCCATTCTTCAATATGAGTATCTGTGACACAGCCAAGACATAGGCAATGGTAGATGACAGTTATAGCAAAATACTTATTATATTAGGTAGAAACCAATGTGACAAATGATTTACTGCTCATCACGAACAGTTTTTCCTGTGTCACAGTGGTTCTAAAGTCTTCTACCACAGATACGTCAAAGTGAGGTATTTGAGGTATTATGGAGTAAGGGATAAGAAAATCGAATGCAGCCTTTGCAATCATCATATAGGCATCGAAAGCAAATGTTTTCTCCTCTTTAATAGTCTGTGTTTAGCAATGAATGCTTCATTCACAGTTTAAATTTGGTAGGATTTCAAGCTTCTGACTGATATCTCTTATAATTTTTTTTTTTTTTTTTTAACTTTGAATTAGTGTGAATGGTTTACTAATGCATGGCTTTTCGGGCTGTCACCTTATATCTCTTCATGATAAACTAAATTCAAACATTTTTCTTTGTAATGTTTTCGTACACATTATTTTGGTTATATGCTGCACAGGTTTCATTCACAATTTCATGGTGTCAACCTTTTATTCCTCCTGTGCACATTTGCAGCAGATCAGCTACAGAAATCTTAAGCAAGTCATGATAATAAGATAAATACATGCCAAAAAAGTTAGAAATTTATGTTCATACATTTTCAGCTTAATTGATATATTTATCAGTTTTTCAATAACTTGTTTCATTGTTCTTTAGAAACATTAGCACTAAATACATGTAATGATATACTTTAAAGAGAATAAGTTTAAAAGAAGAAGTCCTATTTAAGCTTACAATATTTACCCGTTATTCTGTTTAATTTCCTTATCAATGTAAATAGCATTTAACAGTAATTGATCTTTAGAGAAATTGTTTTTCTATTGCATTTGTTTCGATGTTTTTTGCTGGCGATGGTTAATGATTCTTGCTTATAGAAAGAATGGTGATACAAACTCATACTTCAGCCTAGTTTTCACTTTCACAACAACCCTTGACATCATGGTTTGGATTGGCTGATCATCTCTTCAGTTAACTTAACTCATTAAAGGTTCAATGTGGGCTAGCCCAATCACTATTTTCCAACATTCTCATACCACTTTTATCCTTTCCTAGTATAGGTATCATGGTTTCAAGGAAAAACAGTGAAAATGGGCTTTTTGCGCAACTGTAGAAAAGCCCTTCAATTGACAGTTTTGCAATAAGCCTATTTTCTCCATACAACATATCTTCCACTTCTATTTGTTTTGTGATTTCACTAAACACACATTCCATTTCATGATCATGATGGAATCAAAGCCATAAAATCATTGTCGTTATTCCAATCCCTAACTCCTTATTGAAGATATACCAGGTTTATTTTTCCAAATTGGTTAGAATGTTTTTACATGGTCCCAGGAGTCTTAACCTACCAAGTTCTTATCTGTTTATGAAATATTTCAGTGTGTTCTTGTTAATTATTCTCATCTGCTGAGGGTATTTGTTTACAGCGATAAAGACAGATTCAACAAAAATTCATTTGACTTAAAAGCCTTTCAATACAAGCAAACATTGTGTTTACATTTTGGATAAATTGTAAGGCACAATCAAAGTTATACTGTTGGGTCTATTTCCTTGAAGCAGTAATGGCATTATTGTCTTTGAAACAGTATTAAAAGTAGAGTTATGTACCTTTATTTCAGGATTATTATCCAGCAGGTAGAGCAGACTGATCTCTTTTCCCAATGTGTATCTCCCCAACCTTTGTTGTTACCAGCCTTAAATCTTCACTTCCATATAGGCAGTTCATAATGTAAAACCAATGGAATTTAATTGTCAAGAACAATAGATTGAAAGAACATTGATAGTTCACTTATTCATGGTTCAAGGGTTAACTACCCATATAAGACCAGGGCATATGCCATTACATAAGGGATATATTCAAATCGTCCATGACATTAACAGCTTAACTACCTTGAATAAAAAAAAAGTTCTTTAATACTAAACAAATGTCACGGTGGTAACTGTGACTTGCATATAGATTTTTTTCATATCATTCATTATACTCATACATGAGTTCAACAGATGCATCTTTTTAGACTTGTTCTCTTAAAGTGTTCATTCCTGAATCAGCCTGATGAAAATTGAAAGCATTGCTGCAAAAGGAGAATTTGCTAAGGATGATCCAATAATTTTATTTACTCTGAAATATTTTGTCTTAAAGTATAGAAATGAAAGAGTCAATATCTGCAGGAATTATTTTGACACAGAAATACCTTCAAAAGAACATAACACCATCCTCTTCAGCATTTCTTTCTTTTGTTTGAAAGTTAACGGTAGGCTTATATGGAATGAAGATTTGATCCTTGGTATTTATATCCCAACCCTGAATTGTCTGTTGTTCTCAATCTGTCGATATCTAAAAGCAGAGCAGTCAAAATTAAACTTAAGTTGCATTTGACTGGTCAATTTGTGATACATAGTGATTAATTCATAGAAATGATTTCCTTTTATTTTTTCATAACAAACTGTTTGTAGTAGCTCTGTTTAAAAATAATTGGAAGGAAAATGATTTTTTGACATTCATGTTTGTCTTCTGAAGCAGTCACCAAATGCAATTTTAGGGAATGGATTAAGGAGATGAATTACTCTCTGTGTTATGATGTAAGTGATCAGTATTATTTAAAAAAATCTACATAATGTAGTTATACCATTTGTATGAAGTAAAAGGATTTATTGTATCAAATTGACCAGTTCAAGGCAGTGAGATTGTGGGTAGGGGGACCTCAATCCCTATAACCATCCCGTGTTGATTACATTCACTAACGACGGCACAGTATATTCTCATGCAAACCTGCGATAACATTAATCCATTTACTTCACAGTCGAGGAGGAGTCGTAGTCCCACGCGTTCTCGCTCTGTCAGCCCTGGTCCCCGATCTCGCTCTCGATCCCGATCTGTCAGCCCGTCTCGTCGCAGCAGGTCCCCAAGTCCGCGCAGGCTTCAAGGTTCGTTCTCATAACCATTTCACAGTCATGTGACATACAGAGATTTGCAGTTACAGTTTAATTCATGCAGCTTTTCAAAACATAAATGAGGGATAACTTCTCATATGTTGGTATTCTTTAGGTTCATCAAATAGAGACATTTCTAATAAGTACCCAAATTATAAAGCTTAGAGAAGGGACTAGTAGATCAGCATAAAATATATGCCTCTTCTTTGGACATCTGAATTTTGAAAAGATATCTTGACTGTATGGCTCAATGTACTTTTTATAGAAATATCAGTAGTTTGAAGTTAATTCACAAATTCATGGCCAGGAACATCATGAAATAGGATGGAAATACTTTGACTATTTAACGTTTTAGTGAGACTGAATGGAATCCACTGTGACAAAAGGAAGAATTGCTTGTCTCAAACATTTCTTTTGTCACAATGATTCCTTTGTCCACACGCTGCTTGTGTGTTAAAGGTGAAAATGTGAATTAAGGGGTTAAAAGTTGCAAATCTCTGTAGTTGCCATTGTTTTGTTTTGTGTTTCATGTTCATTCCCCATTAAGCACTTGCATTTCTAACTGTATTATTTGTTTACCTCTTTAACTTAACACAAGTCTATGAGTGAAACTAATTGGTGACTTTTACATGTACTTTGAAGGTTCTACTGCATTCTCAAAGTTTGTTTGTTTGATCTTTTTTTTCATTGTTGATTTTAAGTTAAATTGAGTTCAACAGGAGTGATGGAAAGTTGGTTGAAAGCCTAATTGAGGAAGGGAATAGTTTGAAATCAAATCCATAAGATATGACAGAAACTAATCAAAGTGAAAAATCCTAAGGTTAAGCAGCTGATTTTAATTTATTTATTTGATTTCTTCTTTTGTTAAAATGGTTTAATAGGACATACTGCAAAGTTTTAAACAAATGTTTTTGGAGATTAAGATTAACCCTTTAGCAAACGCAAAACTTTCGACAGTCCCAAATTAAAAGAGTTTGCAGCTGACATCTCAAAATGGAAAATAATCTCCTGATAGGGCAGAAAACATTGCGGGAAAAGGAAAAATTGATCGTTACAAGCAATTTCTCCTTTTCCCACGTTTTCAAGAGTCATCTGCAACAAGGTAGTCAAATGTCACTATTGTTAGGTAAAGGGTTAAAGAGACATTAAGGTATTCAAAAAAAAAATATACAAATGTTTGCAGCCTGCAATGAATTGGTTATTAGATTGAATGGTCCAATTTTGGAACATAGCTTAAATATTAGAAGAATGTTTTACAGCATGTCAATCTTTGAAGGCTTCTAAATCTCATGTTGATGTCTCATATTTGCAAAAGATTTGACCAGTATCATTTATGGAAAGGATTACTAACTAGTGATTGCTTTTAACATGAGTTAAATTTTTCCAAACATTTCTGTTTAACAGAAAAGCTCGCAGAAACTCTTTGCAGATTGCTTATGACAATTGTTGCATGAAACAATCTGCAATTTCTGCACATTTCCAAATGGTTTTTATTAATAAGGATTTTTTTTGGCAAATTTTACAAGTGTCGCTTGCTTTTTGCATTCAACTTGGATCAGTCCTGAAATCATATACAAGACAATAGAACAAAAGCAAATTGAATAGATCACAAGCAAACCAGGGAATCTCCTACAATAGATTGTGTATGAATTGCATTACAAATTTATTTTGTATTTTACAGCAAAGGCCTTTTAGGTACTAAACAACACACACAGAGTGGAGGTGTTGATGAGCAGAGGACAGAAATGTGTGGATACAGATTGGACCAGTGATGTTTTATATAAGGACAATTGGAATTTGTGTATGGATATTTTATAAATAGGAACTTGTATCAGTATTGAAATATGAGCATATTCTCTTTGGAAAAATAAAAGTAAACAGTGAAGAGTGAAGAAATTGGAAAAAGTAACCTTAAAGATGCAAGAACTCATTTTCCTTCAATGTTTCTGTTGTTTGTTGTTTATGAGAGGAGTAATCGTTAATGTGGTGATGGGATAATCAGAAATTGAAGCTAACTTTAAGTATTTCCGTCCATTCTTACCTTTTGCACCTTTCTTCTTTCTTTTGATTATACATAAACCTAGAAACAAGTTAGAAATATTGAATAACATGGGATCATGGTAAGACTATTGATAGTTCTTCTCAAAAGTGAAGGACTTGTTATAGATTTGCTCTGTACCACTTTGTATCAACTACACAAGGTAATGATTATAAAACAAGGATTCCTTTTCAAATGGAATAAACATTAATTCAATTAGGCACACACCCTTACTTAGGAATTAAACCAGTTTATACAGCATCTTATATTCTGTTTGTTTTTTGCCTCATATATATTTGTTAGTGTATTTTAGGTGGATTTGTATGTAGATGTTATCATAATAACAATTATGACTGTTTTTGTAATGGGAAATATTCACTAGTTTTGCCATTCACTTTGACCCTTAATTGTGACAAAAAGAGACACATCCATGAACAAAGCCTGCCTGTCAGGAATGATTTTAACATCTTGAGTATTTCATGTACAATGAAACATCATGTACGAAAACTGAATTATGCATTATGATACTTCATTGCATTGTATTGTTTCCCTAACATTTACAAACACAAGGAATGTGCATGTACCTTTAATGTTGGAAATACTCCCATAACCTGGGTGTTATATTGGCTTGGCATCATCTTTTTGTCACATAAAGGCTGTTGTTTTTTTATTGTGTGTGTGGGTAGGATTCCAATGTTTGTATTTTGATCAGATTTACTCAAGATATGCTAGCATACACTGATGGATATGATATAAAGCTGATGTGAGTGTATAGTACCCTCTTTCTAAAATCAGAGTCAGGGCTCCATGCAATGCTGTAGTAAGTCCACCCCAACTGTGAAGAACTTACTCAGAAATTGCATGGTGCCCTTGAGATACAGGTTGTAGTTAATATATTACACAAGGATGTTTGTTTAGTTTCAAGATTGAAGCTAAGAAAAAGACAGAAAACCTTTGATTTTAGAAAGAAGTCGATAGGAACAGCTGTATGCACATAAGACTGAAGACTTTTTGTACATAAACAAACATAATATATATTATATATTTATTTTTCTATCTTCATTTTTTGTCTCAGTTAATTCATATCATACATTACAAGATATAAAAAGAACTCTTTCGGTAATCCACATTTAAGGCTAAAGGTATTTTAAATTGAACAGGTGAATACTTAAACACTGAGCTGGTGTCTCTTAATTTATGAAACATTAAAACTATTTCATATAACACTAAAGACTGAATGAACAGTAAAATTGTGTTGAATTTTGCATCATTTATCATTTGAAAATATGGACCAATGTTTTAACAGTAGGTTTTTTTTTATATTTAATTAGGCTGTTGTAGAAATCTTTATTAACCAGGCAATTTTTTCAGTTAAACTATCATTTTGGTATGTTTACAGTGATTTCCATTAAGTGGCCAAATTTAATTCAAAATATTTTTATCTTTTTTTCTATATAATTTAACCAACTAACAAACAGTATGAATGAAATTCCTGCGATGTTAATTCTTCAGAATTTATTTTTATTACGTATGAGTTACACACTTCACTTTGAAATCAACTTAAGAGCCTATTGTAAACTTTATCATGGTTTAATAAAGTTTAATACGAGATTATGATTAGTCCTCACGTATTATACTCTTGTATAGAGCTCTAGAAAAATAATGTACAAAGAGGACCACGTGTTATATTCTTGTATAGAGCCTTCGAAAAATAATGTACAAAGAGGACCAGTTTTTTATTTTCTTTATCTGTGATACTTGTTTTCTGATGTTGTGTTTTTAAATTATAAAATTATTAACTTGTATACATCAAAATGTAATAAGACCATTTAGTCAATCAATCAACTGTGATATATTTAGTTGTTTCTTACATTTCCTGGTTAGTATTTGCTGGTAAATTCCCCGTCCTTTACCCCAGAAGACATAGATTAATACCATAACCTTGTTCAAACCATGGGTAAGTTGATATATTAAAGTTGATGGGCTGCCAACTGTCTGTGAATAGACTGTTGTGGAAATCTGAGATCACCATAAAATCTACCATTTTGTTTGTATTTTGAGTTATTTCTCCAGTGTACAAGAATAATAGATAGTTTTTCACCAGAATAAACATTACATAGAACAATTCCTTGTCTTCTTATTTATTTGTTATGTATACCAAATATGATTCACAACATTCCCATTTTCTATGAAAGGTCAAAGGTACCAATGTATACCAAATATGATTCACAACATTCCCATTTTCTATGAAAGGTCAAAGGTACCAATGTATACCAAATATGATTCACAACATTCCCATTTTCTATGAAAGGTCAAAGGTACCATTCTACTCAACATTTTACGCTTAAAATTTGCGTATGTTCAAAGCAACTTTGCCTCTTATTTCAATATTTGGCTTAGAAATATTGCAAAGTATCACATCATTGGAATCGTCTCCCCAAGACCAATGACGTGTCACATTGCAATATTGTACTTTCATTTAAGAAACTATCCATGTATATCAGTTTTGAATTGCGCAAAAATGATCAATTAGTTGTTTTGTAAAACGGTACCAAGGAGAGAATCAAAGCAACACAAACCAATCATGAACTATTGAATGATTTAGAAGACATTGTCAAAAGTAAGAAATATGCAGGCAACATTTATAACTCCTGATAGCCAATTTGCTCTTTTCAATCTTTACATACAACCAAAAGACAGTTACTTTAACCTTCAACCAAATGACCTTTAATAGATAAAATGTAGACATTATTGGCATTCATGAATCTGCACAGATAAAACAAACGATGCTAATTTTTGTAGCATGCACAAACTAATGAATAAGCTCAAATACATACATGTAACTCAGATCAATGGGTTTGTAAATTTATCATATGAACACCTAACGCCACATGTTTGACCGTCTTGCAGCAGGCGAATTTCAAAAAGCAATGTGGCAAAAGGAGAAATTGCTTGTCACAAGCAATTTCTCCTTTTGCCACAATACATTTTCAATCTTTTCACATATCACAACAGCAGAACTGAAAGGTTTTCACGTTTACATAGATTTTGTATAGTCGTCTGCTTCAAGTAAAAATATGTCGTCTGCAGGTGGTAAAGAGTTAAAAAGAAATGTTGATCAAATTGAGCCAGTGCCATGTTTCAGGAGGGATGATAAGATGATAAATGTTTACAATATAAGATTGCAAATGTTGGCACATATGAATAAGAAGGTATTTATGCGTTTTTTCAGCAGATTACTTTTGTTTTCCACTATTTTATATACGCCATGTTTCAACGACAATTATCTGTGAATGGCAGTTAATGTTACTTCCGATCTTGCAGAGAATTTTGAGTCAAGGGATGCGAATGACCTAAAAAATCATCTATCAATTGTGATTTCTTTACCAAGTGTTAGACATAACACCGTTATAAACCATGGGTTATCATATACCACCAGAACCAGAAAGTTGATGCTCTGAACATGGCCTATATAAAATAGTGAACAAAAGTATTCTAATAAAAAAGCAACTTATACCTGTGGAGCAGCCATCTTGCTACATTTTTCATAAACATTGGTCACATGAACACCCCTCCTTAAGTTTTGTCTTGTTTCAAAGGGCATCTGCTGAAATGCCATTCAAAATATTTTATACATGGAAGGGGTAATATTTGTGTTGGCTAGAAAATAAGAGAACGGGGAATAGCTTGACAGCATAATTTAGGTGCAATATTGTTCACCGTTCAATTGTTTTCAGTATTGTTGAAGGCCATTAATGATCAAAGAAATTTCGATGAATATCAACACATACGGAAATGGACTGAGACTTTTATGTCACATGAAGAGGAATATGACTCATTCTTTGAAAGAGATAGTAAACAAACTAACAACAGGTTTTGTTTAACTGAAGAGTTTATTTGTATCTATTATACAACATGCAACTTATCTGAGCATTCTGTAGTGAAGAAAAAACATTATCATGAAGAAAACAGCATTAAAATGAAGCAACAAAAGCATGCATAATTTCAACAACTTATCATGAAGAGAACAGCATTAAAATGAAGCAACAAAAGCATGCATAACGTCAACTTATCTGCGACTAAAATGACTCCAGCAATAATCATTTTCCATTTCTTGCTTTTGTAGAATCAACCCTTTACATAACAATTTTGGCATGTTGTGTGCGAGAAGCACCACACTTTTAAATCCATTGTGACTACAAATGAAGCACCTAATATCATGATTGATTTTAATTGTAAGAAATGTATGTTTATTGGTATGACAAACATATGCTTAAAAGGGGACTCAATAAGCTTTAGATTTCTATCCCAATCCATATTTTGAAAATAAACACCAATATATTTCTAAAATAAAATATGAATAGCAAAGCTTTTCCCTCTTTCCTTTTTAAGTGCAGAAATTCCACATCAATTCCAATCAAACCATTTTTGAGGACTTCTAAGTTGGTGTTTCTGCTTTAGATTTACCAGTAACAAAGTCAAAAATGCAGGAATAACTCAACCTCAAGTAGCAGAAATCACCAAGTATATTGAAATTTAACAAATGTAAGATTATCAAAGAAAAAACTGTATCTTTGAAACAATTTATCAAATAGATTCAGTAAACTTTCTAAGTATGTTTCTTACAAGGTAAAACCATCTAATATTGTAAAGGTGCTTGTTTACAGAAGAGAGAATTTGAAAGTCAAAATAAAATGTCATTGGAACAGTTTTTGTATTGGTGCTTGATGTACAACAAACAGTAGCTATTGAATGCATAACTAATTCAGAAAGCACATCAGTTTATCTAAGTATGTACAGTTTATATGTGGTAGATCTCAAAAGGGATGTCACTGTTTGCACACTTTAGAGAATTATTAACAATCTAGTTTGCTTCCAATGACTATTCTTCAATATTTATCATATAACCGCACAGCTGTTGTGCAGTTTTTAAGAAATTAATTTTTAACTTCCAAATGTCCTTTCATCTGTGAACAAACACCTTTAACCCAAAACTCAATAATACTGGAACATTTCCAAACTGAGGAAATTGGTTACACATAGACCAATCATATAACATGGGATTGCTTGTTCACAGGTGAGAAAAGTTGGAAGGCAAAATAAAATGTTTTTGAAACAATTCATTTTGTATTGTTGTATGATGTACAATGAAAAGTCATTGAAGCAGAATCAATTCTGGCAGAATCAATACATCTAAGTATGTACCAGGGTACAGTCCATATCATGTGTTGCAATGCTTTTTAATCCAAATAGTTCTTATAATCTCCCTGTATAAAGGCTCTAGGAACTTAAATGCAGACTAATTTGACTTCCAGTGCCTTTTTCCAGTATGTATCATATTACACTACAGCTGTTGTACAGTTTTAAAGAAATTCATTTTTAACTTCCAAATTTCTTTACATCTGTGAGCAAGCAGCTTTCATGATTACCGGTACACTAATTTTACAATATCATACAGAAGAGAAATTTATTTTGGATTCACACCTACAGTTTCTCATCCATGCATGTTATACAAAAGTGAATATAAAAAGTGATATATTGTTATAAAACAAGACTAGGAACTACACCTGACAAGAGTATATACCATCATATAAAATAAAGCTAACAATATACAACTTACATTTGCTTGTGTAAAGCCCAAATACATAATAAGAACAAAGAAACTTAACTAAAAACTCAATAAAATGAAGTGCATAAAAAAGAGTGATGAGAAAAAGAACGAATTGGTTTGAAACCCCTTTTAACCCTTTTCTGAACACCAAATTTTCGACTGTCCCGAAATTTAAAGAGTGTAGATGACATTACAATATGTGATGAAATTGAAAAATAATCTTCTGATAGGACAAAAAATATTGTGGTAAATAGAGAAACTGCTTGTTTAGAGCAATTTCTCATTTTCCCACAATGTTTTCCAAAGTCATCTGTATTAAACTGGTCAAATGTTGTTATTGTTAGGTAATGGATTAAAAGATACTAGTGACTTTTTTCTAAATTATATCAATGAGTTTTTTTAACAAAACTTTAAAAATCAATGGGTTTTTCTATAGAAAAATGATAAAAATGAAAGAAAGCAATGAGTTTTTGGGAAATTTGATGAGATTTTTAGGGCCAAAAATTATCACTGATACAGTTATAATTTGGAGAAATGAAGGAGTGTTTCATTCTTATTATCATAAGAATCACTTGTTGAGACGAAAGGAGGCAAAATCAATTGTTCTTATTATTTCTCAGCTTGTCCAAAAGCCTCGACAGATTAGTAAATCTCTACTGAAAATTACTATGAAACCATTAGATAAATGCAGAAAAAGATTTGGCATTTGCAGACAAGTATATCAAAAATCGGATTTCGTCACCTGTGAATACAATTGAAATGAGTGTCTTAATTATGAGATTTATACTATGGTTTTTGAGATGCTTCATGCATACATAATTCTCTGTGGCATTTATATCTTCCTTAGAATTTATCTATAGGTTTGAGATACTGATCACATAATACCATAGGTACAATGCAAGACAATAAAAGTGCTTCGTAAACATGAAGCACTAACTATAGTATTGTAATGATTAAACCCTTGATACTCTTTAACACTAACTGCATACATGTTTATTATTTTTCTAAACACTATATTGTGGGTAGACATTAGAACGGTCTTGTCAAGCAGATACAATGATTATTAACCATGAAGGATTTATCCTAAGGTTTTTATGATGGTGCATACATTATAAATCTAAAACCATGTATAATTCTTTCAATAAAACAATCCATCAATCTTGACATATGACAAAATGAGAACAAAGTGCATTTTATAAGCAAGTGTATAGATAGCATAACCATATCAAACAAAAAAATAACGAAATGCTTTAAATAATAAATAAAAAATAGATTACAAATTAAACAAAAACCAAAGTGCTTAAAAAGGAGTGCAGTCCTAACACGAGAACTTATTATCATTGATTAATATAATATAATGAAATGTATATAGCGTGCTTAGAAAAAAGTGCAGTTATTGCATTAACTGATATCACTTGAAAAAGAATAGAAAGGTAAAATCTTTTGATAAAAAAGATCATGCAATGTACAGTTAAATAAAAATGTCCTTTTAAGGACTTATAAAACATAAAAAAAAAAAAAGCAATAGGAACAAGGACAGACTTTATCATACAAAGGTTAACTTCTGTTACCAAAAGAAAATGAGCACACAATTCATACCTGTACAACCTTGGATAAACAAGGGCAGGGCCCTTTTTTGTAGCCATTTAAAAGGTAACTTACCCTGGAAACATAAACAAGTGAACTGTCACTGTTCAACAAATAAAACACATGGCATGAAATCAAAAACTATCATCTATCACTTTGTTTGATAAATTGGTTTCCACAACTTCTAATCAAGATCATAATAATTAATTCCACTGAAACTATCAACGCTCCTGGAATTTTCTTCTCAGTGTTACAAACTATTTTAGACTGGTAGCTGACAGTACACCGCATGTTAAACAATAAAGAGAGAGAATAATAAAACATTTTAGGTTCTTGGCTATAGGATACATCTGCATTTTGGCAAACTGTAAGTATCATTTCATGAATGACTGTAAGACCGATATCAAACGTTTCAGTAAAACTAGTCTTAACCCTATACCAAATGCCTAATTTTACAGTCCCAAATTGAAAGAATTTGCAGACGACATCTCAAAATGTGATGAAATTAAAAAATAATCTTCTAAAGTGGCAGAAAACAATCTGTTTCAGTTGTCTTCAAGGAGAGGCCTTAAACATCCGTTTTGGTTGTCTTGAAGAAGAGGTTTAAAAAATCCCTTTCAGTTTGTCTTAAGAAGTGGCTTAAACATCAGTTTCAAAGTCCAACTTTACAGATATTGGTTCTTTAGAAAAATTCTTAGAAGAAAGAGCCCTTTCCTGTTTATCATCAGTCATGTTACTTTCCTTAGTTACTCTATGTTCTGTTCTCGTTTCCATGCCAACTGCATCATTTCCATTTGCCAGGGGACTTGTGCTAACCCTGGGTCTAGATTTATCTGGTGGAAATGGAGATAAAGTTCTCCTCCGAGCCACAAAGGAAGCCAATGCCTCACTGGTATGATCTTTAGGCGATGTTTTACCGTTCACAAGTTTCAGTTTTCCCACTCTGCCTGCTGTGGAGGAATTTGTGTTCATGTCCTCTTGCTTAGCAAAGGGGTAACTTCTTCTGCTTGTAGATTTGACTGACTGACCAGTAGCTGCAGATTTTGACATATCATTTGACGAGTTTGTTTCAACAACAGCTGTAAGAGTATCAATTTCCTGTTTTGAATCACTTTTGGCAACACTTCTCTCTGACCTTTCATTTGAACTTTTCATTTTATCTGACCTTGGTTTATCTGACCTTTCTTTATCTGGCTTTGGTTCATTTGATCTTTGTTTATCTGGCTTTGGTTCATTTGACCTTTGTTTATCTGACCTTGGTTTGTGTGACCTTATTCTGGTATTGGTTGACATAGCACCTCTTGTCTCTTTTACAATATCATTTTCTTTGTTGTTAATATCTCCTGATGACTGTATATCTCCAAAAGTATCAATAGAAATACCCTTACAAGCATCAGTTGATGCTGCCATGTCTGTAGCATTCTGATTGGTAGTTGTAATGACGGTTAGATCAACAGTAGCAGTCACATGTTTGGCATCATTAGGGAGTGGGGTAGGGGTTTCACCATCTTGGTGTGATTGCACTGGAACATTATCAGTCTGTGTGTATTGGCTACAAAATGTCTTCTTTTCTGTGTCTGAAACGAAACATACTACCTTTCATTCACAGTTTGCCATTATTTTTAAAGGGACTATCTCACAAATTGTATTCTATGAGTAAGTTAAAAAATTGTTTACAATTTGCTTCCCTATAAAAATGACCATATAGAATTACTTCACTTTAAAATGCCGAAAACCTGTGTTTACATTAAAACATTGAAAAACCAGCATTCATGCCTCCAATGCCTTGACAGAAAATACGGTCTATATATACTTGTTAGATTACTCTCCGTGACACACTGCTATCGTCATATGATAAAAATGTTTACCCATTTCATAGTTTGGGTTCCGGACGCTCATACCCATTTAAATGATTTAATGGACGAAAAAAATAGATCATTGTTTACAAATTAAACTGTTAAAACAGTTTACTATATGAAAGACAAATGTGCTATATCTTTGTCAAACAGTTATGAACAGGAATGAGAAACATCGTTTTTCATTACTTTATAGATCTGTTTTGTTATTTAATCCATAGAAGCCATTTTGTTTTAAAAAGATAAAAAATTTATTCAGTGAGATAGTCATTTTAATATATTTGTAGAGGATGACTCAACAAAGAATTGTGACAAAGATAGTAACTGTTCATCATGCGTAGTTTCTCCTTTTTGTCACAGATGCTTTATTCAATACCACAGAGAATTTACAATTTCTAATTTCTAAAATTGCAAGGTCTGTTCAGCTGTTGGAAACCCAAACATCAACAGCTTGAGAATGCCATGTTCCTCTAGTTTTCAAGACATATTACCTTTCACATTCATTTTCAAAAGCAATAAATGTAATATTTCCCTTAATAGTCTGTAAGATTGGTTTATTTTACGGCAAAGTAAATCCTTTGATACACAGTGTTCACATAAAAATTTCACCAGTAAAGGGAATTTCGTATTCCGGAATGGCACTTAATATGGACGATTCTCCTGGGAACAAAGGTGTATGGATGAACATGTTTCCACTGTATACAAATATCATATAATACCTTATTACTCATCATGGGACTGTGTGATATATGGATAGTTCTGTATATCTCAAATGTTATACTGCACCTAGTTATGGGTCACAAAATGGCACTGATGACAGGATAAGTAAGATTTAAATGCATTCATACAAAAACCACCATCAAAGCTTTCACCCACATTTAGTTTAAACTTATTTATTTCACATTGATTGTGGCAAAGCTTGAAGCTTATTATATTTTGTCTCACTGACTGCTTCCTGGATAATAAACCAGTACACCCCCTGAATTGAGGGCTAGTCTCATAAATTTTCACCTCGCCTAAAAGGGATCAAACCCAGGACTGGGCTATTCATAAAGCTTCGCCATTCGCCATAGGCGAAAGTAAACTCGGTTTGGCGAAAAAAGAAATGTACCCTTTCGTCAATTTGGCGAAAGTAAAATTGACCCCATTTTGTATAGAGTCTGTAATGGCGAAAGTGGGAAGAATGGCTAAAGTCTTTTCGCCACTACGAGTGGTAATCATTAATTAAAATTGAATAGTTTGACGTTGAACAGCTTAAATATAAATAGAAGTGTTTGGTTCCTTAGCCGATTTTCTAGTGAAAGCTCTTTTAGAAAATCCGGAGACCAGACATTATGTATATTTCCAATAGCAACGTCTATTGAAAATGTTTAAACAGGCCGGTTCCCGGTTTCAGTTTATGTGTCACACTAAAGTCGGTACCAGAATAATAAAACGCACCAAAACGTTTTCGATACTTATTTCTGTAGCTCACTGCGTTAAAAAAAGATACTCATAAAGGTGATATGGGACTTATTGCAATAAAAAGCACGCTAATAAAAAACATTATTTGTGTGTAAACACATTCAATATATCAAGCGTTTTAAATGATTACATCGATGCAATATTAGAACGAAATTCCATGGTACGGAATTTACGGACAACGAAACAACAACAACAACAACATGAGGGAAAGGGACTCCCGGTGAAAAATGGTAATTAAAACAAACATTCAAGGAAATATAACCTTTTATGAGCATATCTTAATGCATTGGAACTCCCACATTTAGTAAAAAGAACGTCATTATTGTACAAGTACTGTCAACTTGCCAGTTCAATGACTCCCAGATCACGTAAACGCTGCAGCATACCCTGCAAACTTTAAGGTTAGATATTCTTTTTTAAAATGTTAATTTATTTTGTTTTATTTACAATCAAAAGTTATTTTATATTCTTTTTTTAAATGTTTATTTTGTTTTATTTAAAAAATGAATCATGCCAGGTGCATGCATGCAAGTTTAATTATTTTCTGTCGTCTTTCTAACCCTGTCCCAAAGTTCTGTAAACATTTATTGAGGTATAGGATGTAGTACTTACTCTACTAAGAACAACCACACAATGAAGTGGCTGATACAAGAACTGTTATTTATTTGTTCAATTTACACATCATTTATTTTATTATGTGATAAATACCATTCTAGCCTATTTCTATAATTGGTCTGTAAATTGAACAAATGAACTGTAATTTATATTTAATATTTCTGCTAAAATGGCTAAAAAGACTTAGCCAAATTTGGCTTTGCAAAAATCCAAGTGGCTAAAGAAAATTTGGGTAGCTTAGCCAAAATGGCTCATAATATTTTGGTCCAATGAAGAGCCCAGCAGGACCCATCGTACAAGAGGTTGATGCTCTACCGCTGCACTACTTTCACCCACCTATGTGTCTCCATTGTAGCCCTGCAATGGTTGCCAAAGCATCTTGTACATCAAGTTTCAAATCTGGTGCCTGGCATAAAGGTAGTTTGTTCTCCTCTGCTGACCAATTAAAACTGTCCTGTAACATAATGTTTAGCTGCAGGATGATGTCCTTCATCAGCTGAAATACAAGGTCATCTATATTTTACGCCATCACATCTTAATTTGACACATCTGCTGAAATACAAGGTCATCTATATTTTACACCATCACATCTTAGATTGACACATCAGCTGAAATACAAGGTCATCTATATTTTACACCATCACATCTTAATTTGACACATCTGCTGAAATACAAGGTCATCTATATTTTACACCATCACATCTTAATTTGACACATCTACTGAAATACAAGGTCATCTATATTTTACGCCATCACATCTTAATTTGACACATCTGCTGAAATACAAGGTCATCTATATTTTACACCATCACATCTTAATTTGACACATCAGCTGAAATACAAGGTCATCAATATTTTACACCATCACATCTTAATTTGACACATCAGCTGAAATACAAGGTCATCTATATTTTACACCATCACATCTTAATTTGACACATCAGCTGAAATACAAGGTCATCTATATTTTACACCATCACATCTTAATTTGACACATCAGCTGAAATACAAGGTCATCAATATTTTACACCATCACATCTTAATTTGACACATCAGCTGAAATACAAGGTCATCCATATTTTACACCATCACATCTTAATTTGACACATCAGCTGAAATACAAGGTCATCTATATTTTACACCATCACATCTTAATTTGACACATCTGCTGAAATACAAGGTCATCTATATTTTACACCATCACATCTTAATTTGACACATCAGCTGAAATACAAGGTCATCTATATTTTACACCATCACATCTTAATTTGACACATCAGCTGAAATACAAGGTCATCTATATTTTACACCATCACATCTTAATTTGACACATCAGCTGAAATACAAGGTCATCTATATTTTACACCATCACATCTTAATTTGACACATCAGCTGAAATACAAGGTCATCCATATTTTACACCATCACATCTTAATTTGACACATCAGCTGAAATACAAGGTTATCTATATTTTACACAATCACATCTTAATTTGACACATCAGCTGAAATACAAGGTCATCTATATTTTACACCATCACATCTTAATTTGACACATCAGCTGAAATACAAGGTCATCTATATTTTACACCATCACATCTTAATTTGACACATCAGCTGAAATACAAGGTTATCAATATTTTACACCATCACATCTTAATTTGACACATCAGCTGAAATACAAGGTCATCCATATTTTACACCATCACATCTTAATTTGACACATCAGCTGAAATACAAGGTCATCTATATCTTACACCATCACATCTTAATTTGACACATCAGCTGAAATACAAGGTCATCAATATTTTACACCATCACATCTTAATTTGACACATCAGCTGAAATACAAGGTCATCTATATTTTACACCATCACATCTTAATTTGACACATCAGCTGAAATACAAGGTCATCTATATTTTACACCATCACATCTTAATTTGACACATCAGCTGAAATACAAGGTCATCTATATTTTACACCATCACATCTTAATTTGACACATCAGCTGAAATACAAGGTCATCTATATTTTACACCATCACATCTTAATTTGACACATCTGCTGAAATACAAGGTCATCTATATTTTACACCATCACATCTTAATTTGACACATCTGCTGAAATACAAGGTCATCTATATTTTACACCATCACATCTTAATTTGACACATCAGCTGAAATACAAGGTCATCTATATTTTACACCATCACATCTTAATTTGACACATCAGCTGAAATACAAGGTCATCTATATTTTACACCATCACATCTTAATTTGACACATCAGCTGAAATACAAGGTCATCTATATTTTACACCATCACATCTTAATTTGACACATCAGCTGAAATACAAGGTCATCTATATTTTTACACCATCACATCTTAATTTGACACATCAGCTGAAATACAAGGTCATCTATATTTTACACCATCACATCTTAATTTGACACATCTGCTGAAATACAAGGTCATCTATATTTTACACCATCACATCTTAATTTGACACATCTGCTGAAATACAAGGTCATCCATATTTTACACCATCACATCTTAATTTGACACATCTGCTGAAATACAAGGTCATCATATTTTACACCATCACATCTTAATTTGACACATCTGCTGAAATACAAGGTCATCTATATTTTACACCATCACATCTTAATTTGACACATCAGCTGAAATACAAGGTCATCTATATTTTACACCATCACATCTTAATTTGACACATCAGCTGAAATACAAGGTCATCTATATTTTACACCATCACATCTTAATTTGACATCAGCTGAAATACAAGGTCATCCATATTTTACACCATCACATCTTAATTTGACACATCGGCTGAAATACAAGGTTATCTATATTTTTACACCATCACATCTTAATTTGACACATCAGCTGAAATACAAGGTCATCTATATTTTACACCATCACATCTTAATTTGACACATCTGCTGAAATACAAGGTCATCTATATTTTACACCATCACATCTTAATTTGACACATCAGCTGAAATACAAGGTCATCCATATTTTACACCATCACATCTTAATTTGACACATCAGCTGAAATACAAGGTTATCTATATTTTACACCATCACATCTTAATTTGACACATCAGCTGAAATACAAGGTCATCTATATTTTACACCATCACATCTTAATTTGACACATCAGCTGAAATACTATATTTTACACCATCACATCTTAATTTGACACATTGAAATACAAGGTCATCTATATCTTACACCATCACATCTTAATTTGACACATCAGCTGAAATACAAGGTCATCTATATTTTACACCATCACATCTTAATTTGACACATCAGCTGAAATACAAGGTCATCTATATTTTACACCATCACATCTTAATTTGACACATCTGCTGAAATACAAGGTCATCCATATTTTACACCATCACATCTTAATTTGACACATCAGCTGAAATACAAGGTCATCTATATTTTACACCATCACATCTTAATTTGACACATCTGCTGAAATACAAGGTCATCAATATTTTACACCATCACATCTTAATTCGACACATCAGCTGAAATACAAGGTCATCTATATTTTACACCATCACATCTTAATTTGACACATCAGCTGAAATACAAGGTCATCTATATTTTACGCCATCACATTTTAATTTGACACATCTGCTGAAATACAAGGTCATCTATATTTTACACCATCACATCTTAATTTGACACATCTGCTGAAATACAAGGTCATCTATATTTTACACCATCACATCTTAATTTGACACATCTGCTGAAATACAAGGTCATCTATATCTTACACCATCACATCTTAATTTGACACATCAGCTGAAATACAAGGTCATCAATATTTTACACCATCACATCTTAATTTGACACATCAGCTGAAATACAAGGTCATCCATATTTTACACCATCACATCTTAATTTGACACATCTGCTGAAATACAAGGTCATCTATATTTTACACCATCACATCTTAATTTGACACATCAGCTGAAATACAAGGTCATCTATATTTTACACCATCACATCTTAATTTGACACATCAGCTGAAATACAAGGTCATCTATATTTTACACCATCACATCTTAATTTGACACATCTGCTGAAATACAAGGTCATCTATATTTTACGCATGCATCTTAATTTGACACATCAGCTGAAATACATGGTCATCTATATTTTACACCATCACATCTTCGTTTGACACATCAGCTGAAATACGCGGTCATCTATATTTTTACACCATCACATCTTAATTTGACATCAGCTGAAATACAAGGTCATCTATATTTTACACCATCACATCTTAATTTGAGGTCATCTATATTTTACACCATCACATCTTAATTTGACACATCTGCTGAAATACAAGGTCATCAATATTTTACACAATCACATCTTAATTTGACACATCTGCTGAAATACAAGGTCATCTATATTTTACACCATCACATCTTAATTTGACACATCTGCTGAAATACAAGGTCATCAATATTTTACACCATCACATCTTAATTCGACACATCAGCTGAAATACAAGGTCATCTATATTTTACACCATCACATCTTAATTTGACACATCAGCTGAAATACAAGGTCATCTATATTTTACACCATCACATCTTAATTTGACACATCTGCTGAAGTACAAGGTCATCTATATCTTACACCATCACATCTTAATTTGACACATCAGCTGAAATACAAGGTCATCTATATTTTACACCATCACATCTTTAATTTGACACATCGGCTGAAATACAAGGGTCGTATATTTTTACGCATAATGCCATTTGACACATCAGCTGAAATACAGGGTCATCTATATTTTACACCATCACATCTTAATTTGACACATCAGCTGAAATACAAGGTCATCTATATTTTACACCATCACATCTTAATTTGACACATCTGCTGAAATACAAGGTCATCTATATTTTACACCATCACATCTTAATTTGACACACCTGCTGAAATACAAGGTCATCTATATTTTACACCATCACATCTTAATTTGACACATCAGCTGAAATACAAGGTCATCTATATTTTACACCATCACATCTTAATTTGACACATCAGCTGAAATACAAGGTTATCTATATTTTACACCATCACATCTTAATTTGACACATCAGCTGAAATACAAGGTCATCTATATTTTACACCATCACAGCTTAATTTGACACATCAGCTGAAATACAAGGTCATCTATATTTTACACCATCACATCTTAATTTGACACATCTGCTGAAATACAAGGTCATCTATATTTTTACCATCACATCTTAATTTGACACATCAGCTGAAATGAGGTCATCTATATTTTACACCATCACATCTTAATTTGACATCTCTGCTGAAATACAAGGTCATCTATATTTTACACCCATCATCTTAATTTGACACATCAGCTGGAAATACAAGGTCAATATTTTACACCATCGCATCTTAATTTTGACACATCGGCTGGCAAATACAGGTCATCTATATTTTACGCCATCACATCTTTGCATTTGACACATCAGCTGAAATACAAGGTCATCTATATTTTACGCCATCACATCTTAATTTGACACATCTGCTGAAATACAAGGTCATCATATTTTACACCATCACATCTTAATTTGACACATCTGCTGTGAAATACAAGGTCATCTATATTTTACACCATCACATCTTAATTTGACACATCTGCTGAAATACAAGGTCATCTATATTTTACACCATCACATCTTAATTTGACACATCTGCTGAAATACAAGGTCATCTATATTTTACACCATCACATCTTAATTTGACACATCAGCTGAAATACAAGGTCATCCATATTTTACACCATCACATCTTAATTTGACACATCTGCTGAAATACAAGGTCATCTATATTTTACACCGTCACATCTTAATTTGACACATCAGCTGAAATACAAGGTCATCTATATTTTACACCATCACATCTTAATTTGACACATCTGCTGAAATACAAGGTCATCCATATTTTACACCATCACATCTTAGATTGACACATCAGCTGAAATACAAGGTCATCCATATTTTACACCATCACATCTTAATTTGACACATCAGCTGAAATACAAGGTCATCTATATCTTACACCATCACATCTTAATTTGACACATCGCTGAAATACAAGGTCATCTATATTTTACACCATCACATCTTAATTTGACACATCAGCTGAAATACAGGTCATCTATATTTTACACCATCACATCTTAATTTGACACATCTGCTGAAATACAAGGTCATCTATATTTTACACCATCACATCTTAATTTGACACATCAGCTGAAATACAAAGGTCATCTATATTTTACACCATCACATCTTAATTTGACACATCAGCTGAAATACAAGGTCATCTAAATTTTACACCATCACATCTTAATTTGACACATCTGCTGAAATACAAGGTCATCTATATTTTACACCATCACATCTTAATTTGACACATCAGCTGAAATACAAGGTCATCCATATTTTACAATATCACATCTTAGATTGACACATCAGCTGAAATACAAGGTCATCTATATTTTACACCATCACATCTTAGATTGACACATCAGCTGAAATACAAGGTCATCTATATTTTACACCATCACATCTTAATTTGACACATCTGCTGAAATACAAGGTCATCTATATTTTACACCATCACATCTTAATTTGACACATCAGCTGAAATACAAGGTCATCAATATTTTACACCATCACATCTTAATTTGACACATCTGCTGAAATACAAGGTCATCTATATTTTACACCATCACATCTTAATTTGACACATCAGCTGAAATACAAGGTCATCTATATCTTACACCATCACATCTTAATTTGACACATCAGCTGAAATACAAGGTCATCAATATTTTACACCATCACATCTTAATTTGACACATCAGCTGAAATACAAGGTCATCCATATTTTACACCATCACATCTTAATTTGACACATCAGCTGAAATACAAGGTCATCCATATTTTACACCATCACATCTTAATTTGACACATCTGCTGAAATACAAGGTCATCTATATTTTACACCATCACATCTTAATTCGACACATCAGCTGAAATACAAGGTCATCCATATTTTACACCATCACATCTTAATTTGACACATCAGCTGAAATACAAGGTTATCTATATTTTACACCATCACATCTTAATTTGACACATCAGCTGAAATACAAGGTCATCTATATTTTACACCATCACATCTTAATTTGACACATCAGCTGAAATACAAGGTCATCCATATTTTACGCCATCACATCTTAATTTGACACATCAGCTGAAATACAAGGTCATCTATATTTTACACCATCACATCTTAATTTGACACATCAGCTGAAATACAAGGTCATCTATATTTACACCATCACATCTTAATTTGACACATCTGCTGAAATACAAGGTCATCTATATTTTACACCATCACATCTTAATTTGACACATCAGCTGAAATACAAGGTCATCTATATTTTACACCATCACATCTTAATTTGACACATCTGCTGAAATACAAGGTCATCTATATTTTACACCATCACATCTTAATTTGACACATCAGCTGAAATACAAGGTCATCCATATTTTACACCATCACATCTTAATTTGACACATCAGCTGAAATACAAGGTTATCTATATTTTACACAATCACATCTTAATTTGACACATCAGCTGAAATACAAGGTCATCTATATTTTACACCATCACATCTTAATTTGACACATCTGCTGAAATACAAGGTCATCTATATGTTACACCATCACATCTTAATTTGACACATCAGCTGAAATACAAGGTCATCTATATTTTACCATCACATCTTAATTTGACACATCAGCTGAAATACAAGGTCATCTATATTTTACCATCACATTTTAATTTGACATCGAAGCTGAAATACAAGGTCGTATCTATATTTTGCATGCATCACATCTTAATTTGACACATCTGCTGAAATACAAAGTCATCCATATTTTACACCCATCACATCTTAATTTGACACATCAGCTGAAATACAAGGTCATCTATATTTTACACCATCACATCTTAATTTGACATCAGCTGGAAATACAAGGTCATCCATATTTTACACCATCACATCTTAATTTGACATCTGCTGAAATACAAGGTCATCTATATTTTACACCATCACATCTTAATTTGACACATCAGCTGAAATACAAGGTCATCTATATTTTACGCCATCACATCTTAGATTGACACATCAGCTGAAATACAAGGTCATCTATATTTTACACCATCACATCTTAATTTGACACATCTGCTGAAATACAAGGTCATCTATATTTTACACCATCACATCTTAATTTGACACATCTGCTGAAATACAAGGTCATCCATATTTTACGCCATCACATCTTAATTTGACACATCTGCTGAAATACAAGGTCATCTATATTTTACACCATCACATCTTAATTTGACACATCAGCTGAAATACAAGGTCATCTATATTTTACACCATCACATCTTAATTTGACACATCTGCTGAAATACAAGGTCATCTATATTTTACACCATCACATCTTAATTTGACACATCTACTGAAATACAAGGTCATCTATATTTCACGCCATCACCTCTTAATTTGAAGCACATCTGCTGGAAATACAAGGTCATCCCTATATTTTTACACCATCACATCTTAATTTGACTTACATCTGCTGAAATACAAGGTCATCTATATTTTACACCATCACATCTTAATTTGACACATCTACTGAAATACAAGGTCATCTATATTTTACACCATCATCTTAATTTGACACATCTGCTGAAATACAAGGTCAGCCTATATTTTACATCCATCACATCTTAATTTGACACATCTGCTGAAATACAAGGTCATCTATATTTTTACACCATCACATCTTAATTTGACACATCAGCTGAAATACAAGGTCATCCATATTTTACACCATCACATCTTAATTTGACACATCAGCTGAAATACACGGTCATCTATATTTTACACCATCACATCTTAATTTGACACATCAGCTGAAATACAAGGTCATCTATATTTTACACCATCACATCTTAATTTGACCCATCAGCTGAAATACAAGGTCATCTATATTTTACACCATCACATCTTAATTTGACACATCTGCTGAAATACAAGGTCATCTATATTTTACACCATCACATCTTAATTTGACACATCTGCTGAAATACAAGGTCATCCATATTTTACGCCATCACATCTTAATTTGACACATCTGCTGAAATACAAGGTCATCTATATTTTACACCATCACATCTTAATTTGACACATCAGCTGAAATACAAGGTCATCTATATTTTACACCATCACATCTTAATTTGACACATCTGCTGAAATACAAGGTCATCCATATTTTACACCATCACATTTTAATTTGACACATCAGCTGAAATACAAGGTCATCTATATTTTACACCATCACATCTTAGATTGACACATCAGCTGAAATACAAGGTCATCCATATTTTACAATATCACATCTTAATTTGACACATCTGCTGAAATACAAGGTCATCCATATTTTACACCATCACATCTTAATTTGACACATCAGCTGAAATACAAGGTCATCTATATTTTACACCATCACATCTTAATTTGACACATCTGCTGAAATACAAGGTCATCTATATTTTACACCATCACATCTTAATTTGACACATCAGCTGAAATACAAGGTCATCTATATTTTACACCATCACATCTTAATTTGACATCTGCTGAAATACAAGATTCCATCTATATTTTACACCACATCATCATAATTTGACACATCAGCTGAAATACAAGGTCATCTATATTTTACACCATCACATCTTAATTTGACGCATCAGCTGAAATACAAGGTCATCTATATTTTCGCCATCATTTTAATTTGACACATCTGCTGAAATACAAGGTCATCATATTTTACCATCCATCTTAATTTGACACATCAAAGCTTTAAAATACAAGGTCATCTATATTTTACACCATCACATCTTAATTTGACACATCAGCTACGATACAAGGTCATCTATATTTTTCGCCATCACATTTTAATTTGACACATCTCTGCTGAAATACAAGGTCATCATATTTTACACCATCACATTTTTAGATTGACACATCTGCTGAAATACAAGGTCATCTATATTTTACACCATCACATCTTAATTTGACACATCTGCTGAAATACAAGGTCATCTATATTTTACGCCATCACATTTTAATTTGACACATCTGCTGAAATACAAGGTCATCTATATTTTACACCATCACATTTTAGATTGACACATCAGCTGAAATACAAGGTCATCTATATTTTACACCATCACATCTTAATTTGACACATCTGCTGAAATACAAGGTCATCCATATTTTACACCATCACATCTTAATTTGACACATCTGCTGAAATACAAGGTCATCCATATTTTACACCATCACATCTTAATTTGACACATCTGCTGAAATACAAGGTCATCTATATTTTACACCATCACATCTTAATTTGACACATCAGCTGAAATACAAGGTCATCTATATTTTACACCATCACATCTTAATTTGACACATCTGCTGAAATACAAGGTCATCTATATTTTACAATATCACATCTTAGATTGACACATCTGCTGAAATACAAGGTCATCTATATTTTACACCATCACATCTTAATTTGACACATCTACTGAAATACAAGGTCATCTATATTTTACACCATCACATCTTAATTTGACACATCTGCTGAAATACAAGGTCATCTATATTTTACACCATCACATTTTAATTTGACACATCTGCTGAAATACAAGGTCATCCATATTTTACACCATCACATCTTAATTTGACACATCTGCTGAAATACAAGGTCATCTATATTTTACACCATCACATCTTAATTGGACACATCTGCTGAAATACAAGGTCATCTATATTTTACACCATCACATCTTAATTTGACACATCAGCTGAAATACAAGGTCATCTATATTTTACACCATCACATCTTAATTTGACACATCTGCTGAAATACAAGGTCATCTATATTTTACACCATCACATCTTAATTTGACACATCTGCTGAAATACAAGGTCATCTATATTTTACACCATCACATCTTAATTTGACACATCTGCTGAAATACAAGGTCATCTATATTTTACACCATCACATCTTAATTTGACACATCTGCTGAAATACAAGGTCATCTATATTTTACACCATCACATCTTAATTTGACACATCTGCAGCAGAAAAGTTTAGAAACCACTGTGATTCAAGCCATTGTTGATAATTTAAAAATAAATTTTATAGTCAAAATGGACATTTTGTACTAATGCATTAGATTGTCTTCTTAAATTATATAAAAAAAATTAGATGATTACATAATATCTCTTAAGAAACCTGGCAATATGATAGTCGAAAGTGAATGTCAAGAAAGCACCTGCAACTACACCCAAGCCCTGTAATGCACCGATATATGTGTAAAGCTCTGTTTTGAATTTATGCATATAAACACTGTCACATAAAGAGGTAGTTGTTTTGGCTGCAGGGTTCTATAGTTATGATATTACACAGTAATGACCTATGGCTAACTATAGACCCCAGTGCTATAGATGGGACTTGGCAAATGTAGAAAATAGATTGTAATATCTGGAAGAGACTGTTGTAACAAAAGGACGAATTGCTAATTTGCAGCAATTGCAAATTGTCACAATTATTTCTTGAGTGATCTCCTACAGGTGCTTTTACCCTTAGAATGCTGGGTAATTTTCTAAAAATATATATTTGTGTCGTCTGGCTTCAAAAACCTTACACATCTGATTAATTCCGTTGAGGAAAGATACTCAGGGTAGCAAAAAGGTTAGATCACAGGCCAGCCGCCAGTTAACTTGGTGGCTGGCCTGGATCTAACCTGTTTGCATAAGCATGAAGTCAGTTCCAGCACTTTAAGGGTTAAATTTTATATTCCCATAGAAAAGGTTCTCAAAATTCGAAATTTAATAATTTGAAATCTATACACACAGGAAGAAACAATGATATGTCAATTGCTATTCGTTTGGTGCGATCAAATGAGTTTAATGGACTAAAAAAGTTTACATCTTCAGGTATACAAATTGCAGACAGTTTTTTAATTGTTATCTACATCCTACTATAACAATCTACTGAACATTCTGTCATTGTTACCAATATCCAAGAGTATACGTCTTTGGCTTAACTCATATCAGACTGTCTTTTCATCATTACATTTAGTCTATGGTTAACACCTGCATCTTTTCTATTATTGCTTTAGAACTGTTTTTTCATCTATGAGTTTATTCTGTGGGTAAAATCTTAAGTTTTACTACTTGCAAACAGGTTTGTTTATACCATTACCTTGATCCTATGGTTTACATGTTTTGTCTTGCGAATTGCCGACAGCTTTTTCATCATCTCCTGTATCTGTGTCCGATACATTTTGCATCGCTTGAGCTGATCGAAGATGGGTTTACTCCGCTCGTACATTTTACTGTGTACATTCTTGGATAATTCCTCTTGTTTCGCACGGATAGCGGATTTCAATGAATCTGTGTGGTGTGTCAAGCTGTGGTTGATGTCCTCCTCCTCCTTCTGTAATGAGAACATTTCAAGGGCTCAACAAAATTCGAGTAAGAAATTGCTTGGTCACAAACATTCTTTCCTTTCTACATAACTATATCTACTGATATCACATAAGAAATAAACTTTTTCATACCCCCCCCCCCCCATTTTTATGTCAAGTTCTGTTACTTTAAAGGCACATCAAAGGAGAGGAGTACAAACAAATCACTGAAAAAATATATGGAGTTCTTTTATTATGTTCATAAAAGTCATGATAATTAGTTTAGGAATGCATTGTGACCCTATTAAATAGACTCATTTATAATAAGTTATTTTGTGCTTGAAATATAGTTGTCTCCAATTCAATCGTGTTTATCAACAACCTGTTTGTTTACATATTCAAAATAACGGATTCTGATTGGTCGAATCGAAAATGTGTGTATCAACAGTCAAGGTCAGAGGTGAAGAATCAGGAAAACTGAATTATAAAACTTGCTAATCTGGGTTATTTCTGGTTTACTTTCACATTTTAGTTGTACTGGTGGTGTCTTCTGGTGATAACTATTTGAATCTGTCCAAAAGTTTACTAATTAATATAGTTTGATATAGCATTAATCTCCTTTTATGGGCTTTTAAGCTTTATCTAGTTGAAGAATGCCATTGCTTTCAATTTTGACAAGTCATAAAGTTTTACCATGGGATTTGAGTTAAGATACCCTCAAGCAGGTTGTTTCATACACTAGGTCACCCTTTATGACATTAACTTACATCTATGAATGAATGAATGAATGGTGTTTTAAGGCGCAACAACAGCTAAGGTAATTTAGCGCGCATTATGATGGTGTGGATAAAAACTTACATCTATAGCCCTTAACATGTTGTCCAGCTCTTCAATCCTTTCATACACAGGAATTGTTTTTCTCTTCAGTTCAGTAAGTGTGTCTGATATATCAGCCTGAAAAAGATGTATCAGTTAACCCATTTAATACCAAACAATAACCACATTTGACCAGTTTGTTGTACTCTGGAATATATGGTGGGAAAAGGAAAAATTGCTCTAAACGAGCAAGTTCTCCTTTTCCCACAATGTTTTCTGCCCTATTAGATGATGATTTTTCAATTTCATCACATTTTGAAATTCTTTTGAACGTCTGCAAACTCTTTAAATTTGGGACAGTCAAAAATTTAGTGTTTTAGTAAATGTTTAATTCATCAGGGTGTGATTAATAGGTTTTAACATCCAGTCTACCGAGTTTGAATTATTTTATGACACCTGGCTGATAACCTATAGAAGATTAACAGACAGGGTTAAATATTCATTCAAGTCCTTAGGTCCTTGACCACCTGTTTTACCTGTAGGACCAAAATCTTCAAAGCCTGTGTGGTCTTTGAGAACATGAGAAATTGAGGAAAGTTTAAAGAAAGAAGATTCATGTAACTTATTTGCTCTCTGTCACATTACGTTTTCCAGAAGGGGTAAATAGTTAACTGGATAAGTGTAGGGTTAGTACATAGGTACCCATGTAGTTATAGAGCATGTGTTTCATGTGTATTTTTTTTGCGTCTTACAATCTTGTTGCATAAAGTGGGGTACATGTGAATATGAGGATTTTGGGATAACTTGAGAGAATGTTAAAACTCATGCATTGTATACATGTGGATATTGGCTTTATCTATATAAAGGGAGAATTCTGGGCTGTACAGTAGACAGTCATTTAAACAGCCAGGTGGGCGTTTGTTCGGATAGGATTTGTGTGAGCGGGAGATAGTGTTTTCTGGGGTAAGTAGTTTGAATTTGTATGTATTTGTATCATGGGTCTCTTTGTAACAAAAGGTACTGGTTAGATTTGTTCAGGCGATATATTTTGACTATATTGAAATGCCAGGGCTGATGGCTATCGTTCGGTGACGGTAGCGCTTTTTTCTTGCATTTGTTTAAGAGGGACAGATTAATTTGGTGTTATGTACTTATAAGTATGCATTTTTTAATATACTGGAATGCAAGGACGGATAACTGTTTGACGACGGAGGTGTCTTTCCTTGCATTCAAATTATTAAACTGTTGTACATATGGTTAATTGATATTGACACGGAGATAGAGGTGTCTTGAATCTGTCATCGTTCAAGTTGGTCTATGTTTGAACGTATTGTTTAAGTGAGGGTCGTTTTACAAATAACAGAATTGACTAATAATGTGTTACAGAATGATGTATATTCTTAGGAGTTTGTAACATGGTTAATATTGAATTACTGATATGGATTTGGCCTAGAAAACTTAAAATCAGTATTTATTCAATAGGTTGCTGATCGGGACTTACTAAACTGATGTTGCTAGACCAAAGGTGTAAATCTAGTCCATAATTGTTAGTGGGAAGTTAAGAGACTGTGGTCTTAATTGGAGAGGAGATGGTGCTTATGGCTGGCTGAGACATGTATAGCGTAGTGTACTGGCACAGAACATAGGGACTTCATATCGCTACGATATTGAGGCGTGTACCGATGGGAACATCTGGTAGGGTATGTGGTGTGACTGTAACTGAGATAACAGCCGTTATATGGGGTCGGGCCTGTGGGGGCTTCCGGCATAGAGGTGCGCAGCATCCAGGGATTGGG
This sequence comes from Cerastoderma edule, assembly GCA_947846245.1. NCBI lineage: Eukaryota > Metazoa > Mollusca > Bivalvia > Cardiida > Cardiidae > Cerastoderma > Cerastoderma edule. The sequence continues at coordinate 49,649,208 of OX401408.1, forward strand.
GACCTTGGTGGTCACAGGCTACAGGAACTATAACTGAGTATAAGGGCGAAGGGGTAAAACTCAGTGTAGAGCAAACTCGAACCAAAATCACGACTGTTGCTGGGAAAATGAATTTGTGGACTTCAATACTAAGGAATATTAGAACTTTAGAACAGTTATTTTGTCTGAGATAGGATTTATTTGTTTATTCTTTGTTTTTTAGATAAAGTTATTAAAACATAAAACAATAACCCTTTATTTCGTTTCTATCCGAACTAATTCACCGCAGTCTTGTGACAATCTCCCATGATAAATTCAAAATCCTAATCTTATAATATTTAAGAATTGACAACATGCCAAAGGTCCAGTTGACAATGTGTAGGACTGATTGATTGGATGAGTTACTGGTCCTGTAAACCGCCTTGGTATTGAAGATGGAGTCTACCCCTGACAGAGAGTAAACATCTAAAAATAATTGAGTAAACCTGGGTAGCTTACTGGCTTTAATAATGACTGGCATTCCAATGCACAGAGAGAAGGCCTTGTTATGTCAAGTTAACCCTACAGACACACAACATGATCACAAAATGAGGACTTTTTCCACTTTTCTTGCAATTGATTATTAAAAGTTGGAAGATAATAAGATCTAATGGCAGGATGTTACCAATTTTTTTTGCCAAATCTTTTATTTTCAAAAAAAAATTCTGCTATATTTTTCCCTTTATCTATTTTCAAATACACGAGATTTCTGAGTTAGTGAATTATGTAGGAGCACACATCATACCTGCAATGTTGATGCAACATCCATCAGTGATGTTACACGATGACGAGATTGGTGGCTGTCTTTAACACAGGATTTACACACAGACATAGAACAGCTCTCGCAGTACTTGTTCATGGGATGTTTATGATCCGGACATAATGAGGTCTCAATTGTAAGATCACTATTCCAAGCCATGTCAAATATGTCAACAGGGGAAAACTCCCGATACATGGCAATTATGCTCTCCAGTGTTTTGTTTACCGGAAGGTCAATCATACCATTAAAACTCATTTTTTTTTGGCAAATGGGACAGTTGAAAGAAGTTGGAGGTCTGATAGAGATAAAACTGAATGATTGTCCCTTTTCGATGAGAGTAATTAGACATTCCCTACAAAAGTTATGGCTACAAGGTAACATGAGGGGGTTATTAAAGAAGTCCAGACAGATTCCACACATAAGTTCTACATCCAGGGACTGCATGAAGCAGGAAAGCTCGTTACTTCTGCCTTTGGCCATGGTTATATGATGGTTTACACTAAAGCCTGAAAACAGAGAAAAATTGAATAAGTACAGCAGGGTTGCAGATCTATGGTAGGCCTACATTATTGACTCAAAAATTTAAAATCTGGTGAACAGTTTTCAAAAGAATTTGGCTGATGGGTGCACAGACGCTTGACAATGTATGAATACAGAGATGTTAAGTGCATCGATTGATTAAGAAAGTGTAACATGTATCGGGTCCCTCTTGGAGTAAAGCCATTGCAGGTCACCCATCCAGGTACTTACTGTGTTGCATAACTTCGAGAAAAAGCCATATTTCCATTTTTATTGAAAATAATTAAATCATTTCACTCACAGATGTGAATTAATCCTTTTTTAATCAATCCATGCACTTTACATGTCTGTATCCGCATATTAACTTTGTAAGAATGGTTTAATTAACGTTATTTGGCGATTTTTTGCTCCCGATAATTTTTTCTGCACATGTGCACTGGAATAGGAAAATATATTAAACATTTTTTAATTGTTTAACGGTAATTGATGCCATTGTTTGGTGGTGTAAAGTATATTTAACATATATTGTCATATCAATTGACTTTGATTGGCCATTTGTGCTTTAAATCCGAGAATTAGAATAAAACAAAGTTTAACATTATTTGGATCGTTCGAAATTTTAGTTAGATTGCCCCATCAGAAAATAGAAAGCAATCTTCTTGTCGAATTATTTTGACTAATCCAGGTACTAGCCATGATGTGGGACGTTTTTTTACTTTCGTGAGAAAGCCAACCACTGTACCACATTGCAAATAAAAGCTAGCTTCTACAGCGAGACTGTTAAAGTAGTATTTATACATAAACCCTTTTACTGTCACAAAAGGATCAATTGACAACAGTGAGTAAAACAATTTAAATAATTTTCAAAAACAATGACAATATGGGTCTTCAAACGTTGCGACAAAATTTTCCAACTGCATCATATCTTATATTCATTTCATAAATAGAAATAAGAAAAGATGATTTGACCTGGAAAATATCTGTTGACCAAAATATCTGATTTGAGCAAACCAAATTTGGCGCGAGTTGACAGTGGTACGAGTAAATTTAGGTACGAGCGAACCAGTCCCTTTTGTGTGTTTCTTTCTTTGGTAAGGAAAACCCCAGGTCCACTTCTAGAACAACATTGTCGTCATAAATATAGTGCAATACAAAGCATTAGTATAATTCGTCAATGAAGGGCGATTAAACTTCATTTAACAAAAGATTGTATTGTAAAATGCAGCTTCGTTCTGTATTGAAAAATCGCACCATGTACACATAATTCACCTGCGAATCTGGTGTTTAGGAATATCCCTTGTGTAAAGAATATATTGAGCTTACGAGGACTACATGTCGAAGATATTTTCATTCAAAAACAATTACAAAAGAGTCTTACCCAAGCAGAGTTTGTGTGGCGGGTTTTCCCTCCAACTTTTTTAATGTGTAGACTGGTCTCTTTTTTCAAAACAGTCGATTTTGTGAAAGTTTAAAACCGGTCTACGTTGATGATCGGGTTATTCCGTATCCTGGTACATTCGGACTTTATCCGACTCGGCAATCTTCGGAAATCAATGTAAACAGAAGAGGGTTGTCATAAAATGGCAAAAGTGAACAAAATTCCTGATTCTGTGACAAAACAATTAGAATCTACTGAAGTTGTCAGCTCTGAATGTTTTGCCGTTTATGACGAAGACGGGTAAGTCGTTTTCACCTACCTGTCGCACTTGTTCGTTCCATAAATCCTAATAAATTGGCATTTCATTGATTCCCAGGCCAGATTTACCAAGCTTGGCTTCATTCACTTTCTGGAAAAGCTGCTTTTTAACTCCTTACGTAATCAATCAATGAGCATGAATATGGTTGAGTGATCACTTTAGGCTGAACTTGTAACATCAAGTTGCAATTACTATCATATTTTTTTTTCTATTTAATTGGGACAAAATTTCTACTGTTCTGATCATTTTTAATATAATGATAATTCCATAGAGCTATATGTTTTTTTGGGGTTTTTTTACCATCTTTGTGTTACTAACTTTTCTTTCAATATCAATACTCACATAGAATACATACTTTACAGTCCTAATCTAGTCAAAATAGTTTGATGTGAAGATTACTAGCATTAAAATTTCGAAGGACCTAATGAGTGGTTGATTTAACAAAATGCAGATGTTCGGTTTTAAAGCACAAACTGGCCATCCAAAGCCAACTGATAAGACAAGATATGTAAAAGAAAGTTACATTCCACAAAAAAATGACATCAATTGCCATTAAACAATATAAAAAAAATCGCTAAAGTGTCAACTATATTCAGTTTTCGCAACTCAACCGGTGAAGACAGTCTTTGTTTACACTGTGGTGAATTGTGTATATGTGTGTCATTGTGGAGTAAGAGGTAAAATTCTGTTCTGTTTCGCCAAAGAAACTGTTTAGAAGTTCGAAATCATTTCGTTGAACTACTTGTTAACTTTGATATAAACGGCAGTATAAGCATGGTAAATGATAAATTGAATTGCAGAAATCATTGACAATTGAATAATAAATATGACCCTCCTGCTGCCTAAATAGCGGAGTACATTTTTCAAGTCGGTGAAGTTGTTGATGACCTGTGCACAGTTTCTCTTTATAGATTTATTGGAATACAGATATGTAACATGTATGGATTGATCAAAAAAGGAATAATTTATAACTATGAAAAATTTTCAATTGAGAGTAATGATCGTTTGACATATTACTGTAATAATGGAAATATCGGTGTTCAAACGTTGGGACAACAATATCGACGCATCTGTCCACCATTAGATAAATCTTTCGAAAGTTTGACTTGAAGGGAAATGTAGCCAAATGCAAAACTTTATAAACTATAAAACAAAATCACATCAAAATTTTGAGCTATTGTTAGAAACAATAGGAATTAAAACATAAATTGCATGTTATTAAATATTCAATTTCTTATGTATTAATTGGTTCTCAAGTCATCTACTGCAGTTCCATTGAAAGCTGGATATTATAAGAAAAGAGTTAAAGACATTCAATACCTCATCTGGTAGTCTGTAAAGCTTGCCATCTGAATTACATTCTGGTAGTCTGTAAAGCTTGCCATCTGAATTACATTCTGGTAGTCTGTAAAGCTTGCCATCTGAATTACATTCTGGTAGTCTGTAAAGCTTGCCATGCCATCTGAATTACATTCTGGTAGTCTGTAAAGCTTGCCATGCCATCTGAATTACATTCTGGTAGTCTGTAAAGCTTGCCATCTGAATTACATTCTGGTAGTCTGTAAAGCTTGCCATCTGAATTACATTCTGGTAGTCTGTAAAGCTTGCCATGCCATCTGAATTACATTCTGGTAGTCTGTAAAGCTTGCCATGCCATCTGAATTACATTCTGGTAGTCTGTAAAGCTTGCCATCTGAATTACATTCTGGTAGTCTGTAAAGCTTGCCATCTGAATTACATTCTGGTAGTCTGTAAAGCTTGCCATCTGAATTACATTGAACAAAATTAATGTAATTTAATCCTAAAGGTCAATTTTTGACTGTTCCAAACAGAGCCAGATTGGGAGCTACAGCAAACTACTAAAGTACCATAAAAAATACACATTGAATATGAATTGGTATTTGATAGAAAACATGTGACATAAGGATACAACTGCTCATTAGGAGCAATTTGTCACCGGTGTTTCTGATGTTGTCTGCAGCAGATGTTTAAGTCAGTAAGATATGCAATACAGTCTAACTCAACCACACAATTATGAAAGGGATTGATGAGTGTATCAATAATATAGTTCTATGCAACTGTAAAGATCTGTGCTGTAATTCTAACCAAAGAAGACATTTTGCCTTAAAGATACTAAATCCTCATTCTGTGAGATAGTCCTTTAACCCTTTACCAAACACCAAATTTAACTGTCCCAAATTGAAAGACTTTACAGACGACATTTCAAAATATGATGAAATTGTAAAATATTCTTCTGATAGGACAGAAAACATTGTGAGAAAAGGAAAAATTGCTCGTTATGAGGAATTTTTCCTTTTTCCACAATGTTTTCTAAAGTCATCTACTACAAAGTGGTCAAATGGCATTATTGTATTGGAAAGGGTTGAACCCTTTGCCAAACACCAAATTTTAGAGTGTCCCAAATTAAAAGACTTTACAGACAACATTTCAAAATGTGATAAAGATGGAAACTTACATTCTGTCAGAGTGGAAAACATTGTGGGAAAAGTTGAAATTGCTCATCATGAGCAATTTCTCCTTTTCCCATAGTGTTTTCCAGAGTGGTCTGCAACAAAGTGGTCAGATGTTGTTATTGTTTGGTAATGGGTTAAAAGCTGCTTGTTTACAGATGAGAGGAAATTTGAAATTTAAAGCGTAATTTCTTTAAACTTGCATCACAGCTGAGAAAGCTTAAAGAAATTACGCTTTAAAAGCTTTTAAAGAAATTACCACTTTGCATCACAGCTGAGAAAGTGTGGAGGACAGTGGTCCAGGGGTAGAGCGTCGGCTTCTGGGCACGAGGGTCGTGGGTTTGTATCCCATGAAAAGCGGGATCTGCCTTGCGAACTTTCATTAATCCACATTTGGCGCGAGTACTGGTTATGTATCCAGGAAGCAGAATCGAGAGTGTTTAATCTAAGTTGTAAGAACTTGTTTCACAATCGATGTAAAATATATAAGTTTAAACTAAACAGCTGAGAAAAGCCAGTGGAAGCAAAATTAGTTATTTTTTTATTTTTTGAGAGCTTGTATTTACAGTGAATTTTCTTAGATCCAAAAGCAACAATGCAATAGCTTTAAGATCTACTGCATAAAGACTGTACACATATATTGAGATTTCCCGAATTAATTATGCTTTCAATTGCTACTTTTATTTTTAAATCGTACGACAACACAAAAACTATACTGTTTCAATGTCATTTAATTTTACCTTTCATATTGTCTCATCTGTGAACAAGTTACTTTATGGTGTTCAAATATATTAAGGATTCTGTTAAAAGTGTACTAGTGCTAAAATAACTTAAAAAGTTGACAAAATGAGTTATAAATTATGAAACAACATATTATCATGACAATATAATGCCACCATTATCTATAATCAATGTTTCAAAGTAATATTTTCACAAATTGTGTACCACACAATTTGACTTCATTGTTTACATCCAAGTCATGTCTAAATATAGCTATGATAGCTCAGAAAACGTATTGCCGTCACCTGGTTTGAAAAGGCATATGATACACATAAAAATACTGTCATTTATCCAACACAATATTCAAAATAGAGAACATCCTTCAAATCCATTGGTCCCCAATGTTTTACGAAATTTTCCCAGGCTGACCTCGTTTTATCGTTTACTGCAAACAAAGGTCATCGTCCTTACTTTTTTAAAAGCTTCATATAAACATGTTACCATATCAACTACTCCTTAAAATGGAATTAAAGTATTTCTATGTTTATTGTCAACTTTTCTAGAACTTGCATAGCTGTACTGTAACTGAGTGCAAGTATTTCTTTAAGTGTTAATTTCCTTTTACTTTTGTTTACTAACAGGGATGGAGCATTGAGCCAAAGTGAGCTATCTCGATTCCTCGAGGACATTCTGATATCAGAGACACACCCCCTGTCTAACGACATCACTGAGAGAATATTTAATTTACTGGACGAGGACAAGGTATTGTACATTTACCTGTATTTGCTAACCCTTTACCCTTTCTCTAATTGATGGTGCATTGCCAAACCATAGCAAGACCCTCACAAAAAGAAAAGGACTTAATATAGTCAGGCACATTGGGAGGTTTTGAACAAACCTTCATACTTGTGAGGGGGGGGGGTACTACCTAATATATACCCTTTATTATTAACGCCCTTTCTCTGCATCCCCAGGCTATAATGAATTTTCAGGCTTTCACAGTTGCTGTCTATTGTTGTTTTCAATTTGTTGTAATCACTTATCGTGAAGGAAAAACTTCAACTTTTCATTTATATATATTTCATCACACCTCTAATTGACAACTAAAAGAGAAACTGCTTAAGACAATATTTAATTGATTTTTTTTTTTAAATTTATTTTCCAGGATGGCAAAATATGCCAAGATGATTTCAGAAGATGTGGATATTATTGGCTCAAACAAGTAAGTTAACAAATTACATTTATGCTGTTCCCTCAATATCTTATACTGTATCAAACTGAGCAAAGAGAACTTCAAAAGACACAAGCACTGTTTATATACCCGCATTTGCTCTACAACAATATGATAGGCTCTCAAATGTCAATAAACTTTCCACAAATGTTACATTAATATAATGATATTAAATTGTGTGAAGTAGAAATTATTTTCGCAGCATTTAAAAGAAAATGAGCTCATGGGAGATTTGCCCAACACATAAAAAAATTCTCCTTTTATCTCATGAAATTAAAAGTACATCTATATCATTTATAAAGTGTTTACTGTTTATCATTTCAATTACTAAAACAATAAAATTAAATGATATCTGCTACAAACAACAGCAAACAGAGAGTTGTTTTTTTTTTTATAAATCTGAAGTAGAAACTGTTTAAGGAGATGATATGTTTTACATTTTAGGTTTAAGGTTTTGTCAAAATAAAGAATATATTATGAAGATTTCTTTATTCTTAAACAGGTTTTGTTTATACTTAAACATGTACTGCTTGATACTTACCGGATAATCAGGTTTTGTTCATTAAATTCCTCTTGTTTTATGGTAGAAAATTTGTTCATGAAATTACATCAATCCATGGCATTACATCTGTTCATGACATTACATGTGTTCATGACATTGCATCTGTTCATGACATTACAATTGCTCATGACATTACAATTGCTAATGACATTGCATCTGTTAATGACATTACATATGTTCATGACATTGCATATGTTGATGACATTACATCTGTTCATGACATAACATCTGTTCATGACAGTACATCTGTTCATGACAGTACATCTGTTCATGACAGTACATCTGTTCATGACATTGCATCTATTTATGACATTACATCTTTTTATGACATTACACCTGTTCATGACATTATATCTATTTATGACATTACATCTATTTATGACAGTACATCTGTTCATGACAGTACATCTGTTCATGACATTATACCTGTTCATGACAGTACATCTGTTCATGACAGTACATCTATTTATGACATTACATCTATTTATGACATTACACCTGCTCATGACATTATATCTATTTATGACATTACACCTGTTCATGACATTACATCTGTTTATGACATTACATCTATTTATGACAATACATCTTCTTTTTTTATGACATTACATCTGTTCATGACAGTACATCTGTTCATGACAGTACATCTTTCATGACAGTACATCTGTTCATGACATTACACCTGTTCATGACATTGCATCAGTTCATGATATTACACCTGTTCATGACATTGCGCCTGTTCATGACATTATACCTGTTCATGGCATTACATCTGTTCATGACAGTATACCTGTTCATGACAGTACACCTGTTCATAACAGTACACATGTTCATGACATTACATCTGTTCATGATATTACACCTGTTCATGACAATACACCTGTTCATGTACACCTGTTCATGTACACCTGTTCATGACATTATACCTGTTCATGACATTGCATCGGTTCATGACATTACATCTGTTCATGACATTACATGTGTTCATGACATTGCATCTGTTCATGACATTACATTGGTTCATGACATTGCATCAGTTCATGACATTACATCTGTTCATGACATTACATGTGTTCATGACATTGCATATGTTCATGACATTACATATGTTCATGACATTACACCTGTTCATGACAGTACATCTATTCATGACAGTTCATCTTTTTATGACATTGCATCTGTTCATGACATTATATAATGTTCATGGTGTGTAACCTTTGTTTGACCTCCATAAAGCTTCAAATCATCAACTTTATATATAACATTTAAAAACAAAAAATATAAGACAAAAGTCAGGGTTAAATGTGATACCATAGTGAGTCCTTGTGAGGCACTTACGATGGTCTTGCATTTAACCCTTTCCCAAATAATAACGACATTTGACCACTTTGTTGCAGGCAACTTTAGAAAACATTGTGGGAAAAGGAGAAATTGCTCGTAACAAGCAATTTTTCCTTTTCCTGTAATGTTTCTACCCTATCAGAAGATTATTTCCCAATTTCATCACATTTTGAAAGGTCATCTGCAAACTCTTTCAATTTGGGACAGTCTGAAAATTGTTGATTGGTAAAGGGTTAACCCTTCACTTATAACTTATTCATAAGGACCTTTTTTATTTAAAAGAAAATAATCAGAATCAATACTTTCAAGACAAGCAACTCTAAATGATTTTAAAATCCTATGATTTGTCCTCTTTTGACGTAAAAAATTTGAATTTTCTATCTTTGAATTATACAGCTGATTTTTGGTCTCTTTGAAAATATGATAGTTTAACCCTTAAAATTCTTGGTTATTTTCTAAAAACATGTTTTTGTTTGGTCTGCTTTCCACAACCTTAACTATCTGCTTAATTTTGTTGAGGAAAGATACTCAAAGTAGCAAACAGGTTAGATCACAGGCCAGCCACCAACTTACTTGGCGCAGGTCTGGATCTAACCTGTTTGCATAAGCATGAAGTTGGTTCCAGCACAATAATGGTTAAATATCATATGCTAGAAATTGCTCTTTTCTCATAAAACGATTGGTTTTATTCGATGGTTGGAGATGTCTATGAAAGGTTTTGTCATTATTGTCTGGATATTTGATGAAAACTTATTGGAAAGTTACAGGGTTGTCATTAAGACCCGGCAGCCGGCTGATTCAACCGCTTTAAATGGCCTTTTGATCGGCTCAAATAACAAAAAATATGATACATGGTCATAAGTAACAACTAATTTTTTATTGGTGTTTGCTTCATAGACCTCTTCAAATCGAAAGTTGGTCTCTTTCTAAAAAACTTAATGACAACCCTGGGGTTAGGTGCCTAATTGTGGTACTCCATCAATTATATTTTTCTGGCATCATAAAAAAATGAATAATACTGAAAGGCGATTCTTTAAACCCAAACATTTTTGAGTAGAGGAAGGTGTTTATATGGTAGAGAATTAGCCTAAGCTTATGAGGTTAATGACTTTTTATCCCATGAAAATAGGGTCAGCAACTCGGCTATATAAATTCACTATACATACTGAGTATTTGGTTCAGTTCTTGTACAGATTAAAACAGATTATATATCGAAGAGGCAAAATCAAGAATTTTTTTACAGTTCAATGCAAAACTTTACAAAGTTGTCAACTTTTGTTGAAGACGTAATTTCTATGGTCTAGCGAGGATCGCTCAAATATATCTATATTGTAAGACTTTGTTTCGCAATTAATGCAAAATAAATAAATGCAAAACTAAATTTTAACTAATCAATCATTCTGTGAAAGACAAATAAAAGGTTCAGAGAAACAAGCCTAGCCCTATGTTACACTCTTAACAATAAGCTGCGAATGCATTTTAAATATTTACTCTACCCCATTCCCCGCAAGTTGCATGTTATGGCTAAATTCCCCCATAATGCATTTTAATGGTCAATTCCGACCTATCCAAATTAAAGGCCACAGAAGGCAGTTAAAATAAAGCATGAAAAATGATATTGCCTTTATGAAATTTGTTTACATAATTGTGACAAAAGGAAGAAGTTGATCACTTTAAGTGATATGATTAAAGTAAGTACAAGCATATTCTAAGGGTTCAACCCAAGACTATAGCAAGTTTTTGCGGTTAAGACATGGCCTCTGCACTTTAACCCATTACCAAACAATAACAACATTTAACTTCTTTATTGCAGACGACTCTTAGAAATATTGTGGGAAAGGGAAAAGTTACTCGTAACAAGCAATTTTTCCTTTCCCCACAATGTTTTCTGTCCTATCAGATTAATTTCCCATTTCATCACATTTTGAAATGTCGTCTGCAAACTCTTT
>OX401408.1:49660975-49853475 GCA_947846245.1 Cerastoderma edule
ACCCACCCACCCACCCACCCACCCACCCACCCACCCATCCACCCATCCATCCATCCATCCATCCATCCATCCATCCATCCATCCATCCATCCATCCATCCATCCCTCCATACATCCATCCATCCATCCATCCATCCATCCATCCATCCATCCATCCATCCATCCATCCATCCATCCATCCATCCATCCATCCATCCATCCACCCACCCACCCACCCACCCACCCACCCACCCACCCACCCACCCACCCACCCACCCACCCACCCACCCACCCACCTACCTACCTACCTACCTACCTACCTACCTACCTACCTACCTACCTACCTACCTACCTACCTACCTACCTACCTACCTACTGAAATATGAAATATGAAATATGAAAAATGAAATATGAAATTTGAAATATGAAATATGAAATATGAAATCAGACAAGGGGAACACATCGGTGTTTCACCAATTTGGTTGTTCTACAGGGAGGCAACTTTGTCAAACATAAGGCTTGGTAATTACGAGTAACCTCCCTTTGTAAAAAGGCTGATTTTGAGATAACAAAACCTTAGATACATTAATCTTCAGTTGCGCATGTTAGGGTCTCAATTGTTGAATTGGGAACAATTCTTTTTGATTTCGGGAAGAAATACCTCTTAGTTTGCCGAGTTGAAAAACAAAACAAAGGGCCGGTATGACTGAACAGTTGGGAATACTACATCGATGGTTCAATGCAAGACTTTAGTTAGTGCCTCACAAACATGAAGCACTTAGGCTACTATAGTCTTGTATTTGACCCTCGATATTCCTTTTAAGAAATTTCTAACTTGGAAGGTGCAATTTATAAGCTTCTATTCTATAGCACAGAAAATGTCCAGACATCATGTTTTGCATGTAACGGTTAATGAAATCAATGCTTAACGATGAGTTCATCTCTCACTTCTTATTTGTCATGAAAAAATCGGTTAGTAGCTTTGAAACGATATTGTGTTGTACTGGTGAGGAAATACTGGTAAGGACTGTGTGCCGACCGACGTGATATGGATGATATCATATATATAAAAAATGATTGAACATGAATCCGACAAAACAGATGCCGTTTCCCAACTTTCAACACTAGCTGACGACCACATACGATTGATCTACAAAACGTAAGACATATCAATGAATACCTACAAAAAGCCGTCAATAAGATTTAAAACATTGGAAACTTCCTAACGATTAAGAATTTCTCATTAAAAACACTGTTTGTATCTACCCTGAAGACGCTTATCACAGTCTTTGTAAGCCAAAAGGTTAATGCATGTACATAAACACGTCGATGTAAAAGAATTAACGATACCATATTAGCTATTCATAGAGGTAAAGAATGTCAAATCGACCCATTAATGAGCAGTCTGAAAGCATGCGATAGCGTACAAGTAAGAAAGCGTCAGAAATAAGAATAGGCCAAGTAATTTCTTCATTCTGTGGTCAAATTAATCAGAAACACACATGTACTGGATGATCAAAGAGTAGTTTGATAAACAGTCTCTTGGTGCAACGTAACCGGACTTGGTATAGAAAACGGCCACATTCTCCATACATGTATAACCTAAGCAAAAATCAGACTACGGGCTTCGCGGAATCAGTTTTAGTGGTTCTTTAAGAAGACGCGCCATTCAAAAAGATAAGAATAACAGCAAATGTTAAAATATAAAAAAAAAAGAAATCCCACCTCTTGTTGCAATAGAAATGATAACCATCTTTGGATATGAAGTCAGTGACAATAACGTGACGTCTTTCGGAAAGGTCTACAGTTGTTTTTAGCAAAATCGTAAACAGTAAATGTAATAAAATAGTAGAAAAAAGAACTGAGACATTTGAATAATTTCTACGTTGGCGTTTTAATGTTCAAAACATTAGGTTACTGAGGTTACAGATTAAACCAGAATTAGCTGGATTGACAAGCCAAGTCCGTTAACTGGTTCTGGATGGACTGTAACAGGTCAAAGTTGTCCACATGGACGACGCTGTGGTCAGAGGACATGGACTTGAGTTCCGCGTTATCCACCTTCGGTCCCACACCGATAGAGATGATCTGTGCGATTTGACGTAGTCGTGACGCTTCAAGCTTGGTCGCATCCGGGTTATCTGACCTGCCGTCGGTAATCACAATCACATACTTTGTGGCATTCACACGGGCACCGTTTGTGACGTCGAAATTTTTCGTGCGCACTTCGCTCAAAGCCCCGGATGTGTTGGTCCCCTGTCCAATGTAAGAAATGTTTCTCATCGCATGAAGGACTTGGTTTCTGGAATGGTATGTGTTGAAGTGAAAGTCATGGCGTACGACGCTGGAGTAGGTAACGACGCTAAACTGTACGTTATTTACGCCGATAGAGAACTGGGAGGCAAAACGGACGGCGAAGTCGACTTCCTTCTGAAAGTTCTCTTGACCTTCACTGTCCGAGGAGTCAAGGACAAACACGATATCAGCTGGCTTCAAACCGCAAGCTGAAAACATACGAAAATACAGATTTTGTAATTGTTATATCAAGATCTATTTACAAGTAATGTTTACAATTATAAAATTATTAAAACACAGATTTAGTTAAGTGTTTGCACCCAGCATGATACATTATCTCATCTTGCTCGGAAGTCGTATGCTTTCAAAAAGCTTCAACCCTTTCTGTAGTTGGTCTTTGGTACTCTGCATGTTTTTAAGTAGTTTTCAATGTAATATCACACCATTTGCCAGGTCGTAATATCAGACTCGAAAATATTGAAGATGGCACTTTCTCTTGGACATTGAGATTGCATTTATTTGTATCATTGCCATTGTTGACAAACAACATGGATATCTTAAGTTTGAATTTCATCATGGACAAAATGCCCTTTCACAAAGAGTTGATATCACCCATCATGCATTGTTGACAAACAACATGGATATCTTAAGTTTGAATTTCATCATGGACAAAATGCCCTTTCACAAAGAGTTGATATCACCCATCATGCATTGTTGACAAACAACATGGATATCTTAAGTTTGAATTTCATCATGGACAAAATGCCCTTTCACAAAGAGTTGATATCACCCATCATGCATTGTTGACAAACAACATGGATATCTTAAGTTTGAATTTCATCATCGACAAAATGCCCTTTCACAAAGAGTTGATATCACCATCATGCATTGTTGACAAACAACATGGATATCTTAAGTTTGAATTTCATCATTGACAAAATGCCCTTTCACAAAGAGTTGATATCACCCATCATGCATTGTTGACAAACAACATGGATATCTTAAGTTTGAATTTCATCATTGACAAAATGCCCTTTCACAAAGAGTTGATATCACCCATCATGCATTGTTGACAAACAACATGGATATCTTAAGTTTGAATTTCATCATGGACAAAATGCCCTTTCACAAAGAGTTGATATCACCTATCATGCATTGTTGACAAACAACATGGATATCTTAAGTTTGAATTTCATCATTGACAAAGTGCCCTTTCACAAAGAGTTGATATCACCCATCATGCATTGTTGACAAACAACATGGATATCTTAAGTTTGAATTTCATCATTGACAAAGTGCCCTTTCACAAAGAGTTGATATCACCAATCATGCATTGTTGACAAACAACATGGATATCTTAAGTTTGAATTTCATCATTGACAAAGTGCCCTTTCACAAAGAGTTGATATCACCAATCATGCATTGTTGACAAACAACATGGATATCTTAAGTTTGAATTTCATCATGGACAAAATGCCCTTTCACAAAGAGTTGATATCACCTATCATGCATTGTTGACAAACAACATGGATATCTTAAGTTTGAATGTCATCATGGACAAAATGCCCTTTCACAAAGAGTTGATATCACCCATCATGCATTGTTGACAAACAACATGGATATCTTAAGTTTGAATTTCATCATGGACAAAATGCCCTTTCACAAAGAGTTGATATCACCCATCATGCATTGATGACAAACAACATGGATATCTTAAGTTTGAATTTCATCATGGACAAAATGCCCTTTCACAAAGAGTTGATATCACCAATCATGCATTGTTTACAAACAACATGGATATCTTAAGTTTGAATTTCATCATCGACAAAATGCCCTTTCACAAAGAGTTGATATCACCAATCATGCATTGTTGACAAACAACATGGATATCTTAAGTTTGAATTTCATCATTGACAAAATGCCCTTTCACAAAGAGTTGATATCACCCATCATGCATTGTTGACAAACAACATGGATATCTTAAGTTTGAATTTCATCATGGACAAAATGCCCTTTCACAAAGAGTTGATATCACCCATCATGCATTGTTGACAAACAACATGGATATCTTAAGTTTGAATTTTATCTTGGACAAAATGCCCTTTCACAAAGAGTTGATATCACCCATCATGCATTGTTGACAAACAACATGGATATCTTAAGTTTGAATTTCATCATTGACAAAATGCCCTTTCACAAAGAGTTGATATCACCCATCATGCATTGTTGACAAACAACATGGATATCTTAAGTTTGAATTTCATCATTGACAAAATGCCCTTTCACAAAGAGTTGATATCACCCACCATGCATTGACATGCGTTTAGGTCAAACATTACGCCTATGTCTAAATGTATCCTAATACCGATCAATTAATGATTTTATCACATAGCTTTCTGAGACAGATTTATCACATAGCTATCTGAGACAGATTTATCACATAGCTTTCTGAGACAGATTTATCACATAGCTATCTGGGACAGATTTTGCAGATTTGATCTTTGTTGAGCGACGTGCGAAATGAAAGTAAAGTCTGACGACTTAACGACTTGTCTGACAAGAGTACCAAAGCGGCTCTGGTAAATCTGATGATTTAGACAGATCACTTTACAAATAAATTCAACAGACGATACATAGAGAACATGACGACAATACAAACATTCTTTGTTTGTATCACACTGCCTCTTATGTTAATGTAAATAAACTAAATTGTACGTCTCTTCGTTACATCTTTAGATCAATCTTTTCTAAAAAATGATTTATGTCGTCTGATGAAAGTTTCTATGACACATGATGAGAGTTACCAAACGTGATATATTACCAGCTTTAGTTGTTGTTGGTGGCAGCGTAGTTGTTGTTGTAGGTACAGGGGTAGTGGTTGGAGCAGCGGTCGTAGTTTGCAAGGAGGCTTCTGAAATAATTGAGATTATCTGATAATTAAAGTATTTTTACATTAACATTGAAAGTATTTGGATGTTGTTAGAAATCGTTATGTGCAACTTATCATTTGCAATGATAAACGACTTTACACATGTAACAATTACTGATGGAGTATGAAAGATAGTGAAGTGTTTTACCTGAAAAATAAGTGTTTTACTTAATCCTTTCCCAGACGCAAAAGTTTTGACTTTCCCAAATTGAAAGAGTTTGAGGACGGAATATCAAAATGTGATGAAATTGAAAAATAATCTTCTGATAGGGTAGAAATCATTGTGAGAAATGGGGAAATTGCTCGTTGAGCAATTTCCCCTTTTTCCACAATATTCATCGTCTGCAACAAACTGGTCGAATGTCGTTATTGTTTGGTAATGGGTTAAACCCTACTAAATCATCCTCCTGGAAACCGCCTGCCTAGCTTGACAGGGAAATAGAGTCTCACCGATCCGCTCTGGTCGGTACCTCCCGAATATCTACCGACATTAACTCGGATGGTCCAAGCTGTAACAGGGGTTTACTGAATGAAATATCTACGTCTGGATCATTCGGACTAACCCGACCCAGGTCTTGTCGGTACCTATTAAACACCTGTGTGTTTACGTCACGTTGTCCCAGACAACAAATACTCCTGTATGAGAGGCATACACATGTCGTCTGATGTTATTTCATTTCACTTCATGTATACAACAATTGAACAACAGAGGGAAATACGATGGTCATACAGTACATAGGCAGGGTTTTCCGTTTATGATATGAACAATTTGATAACGGGCTTTAACCCAAAGGATAAAACTAAGTAAATTACCGTCGTCGTGAGTACTGTAGTAGTATCCAGGAAGCAGTCATCGAGAAAGACGTTGATATGCTGAATTAAGCTTCGTTTAAATTAAAACAAATAAAAAACCAAACAAACAAACAAACAAACAAACAAGGAATATACTAAAAGACAAACTTTCATCAAAGTAGTTAACTGTGATATACATTACTTCAAGACGCTAGTTTGGCGTCATGTATAAAAGTGACATACTTGCACACAGACTGTCGACAACCTGCTGATGTATGGATTCCAGGTCGTTAAAATGGTCCACTTTAAATACGTGGTCGGTATCGGAGGCGATCATGTTAAGTTCTTGACCGTCGACTTGGCCTCCTATACCAATGGCGAACGTTTCTATCCCTGCTCTGAAAGATTGGTAAATATCTTGTCAGATACTTCAGTGGAAACAAATCCAATAAGAAGGAAAAACGAAGATAAAAAATCATAAGTAGTAGAAGAAATGATGTTTATATACCAATGGCAACCTTTCTATCCCCGCTCTGAAATATGGATAAATTTTCAGTCAGAAACTTCAGTAGAAGAAAAATCAATAAAAGATATAGACGAAAATAAAAGAATAAGTCGAAGAAGAAATGATGCGCCAACGCCAATGGCGAACATTTCTACCCCGCACTGAAAGATGGATAAAACCTCCAGTCAGATACTTCGATGGAAGAAAAATCAATAAGACACAAAAACGAGAAAAAAAAAGAATAAGTAGAAGAAGAAATAATTGAATACGAGGGAAAGCGAAAACACGAAAGAAATGGAAAAGAATGGCGAAATAAAAACCAATGTGAGAATGAAAAAAGAATGACGGAAAAAGAATCTGCCAATTTCAGTTCTCACTTATTGCAATGGTAAAACAGTCGATTATGTTTGTAGTCGGGATAACAAGGCGTGCCCCTTCTTCCCATCTTTTTTAATTCTTATTCAAGAAAAAAAGTTTTTATTAAAGGTGCTTGGCAACTCATTAGACAATTTGCAAGACAAAAGATATTGCCTTTTATTTTATAGGTTTTTGTATTATGGCGTTATATTGAAAACTATCTACTGACGGCAAAATGGATTCGATATATCTGAGTATGCACAAACCTTATGCGGTCGATTTTAAAACCGGTGCAACGCTTTTGGATCTGAATACGTATGCATTGTATACAGGCTCAAAATACTTATATGTGAATTAATTAACTTCCCAAGGCTATACAACAGTACAATTGCTATAAAGTTTAAAGAAATAAAATTTTATTTTGATATTTCCGCACATCTGTAAACAAGCAGCTTTTTTAAGGCTCTGTCATACTCCAAATGTCCGCATATGCCTCGACCCAAACTCTGCGCAGGATTGGATTACTTCCCTTTGCAACACTTCAGTACAGTACCACTGCCTTCATAGAAATCACGTGACGATAGTTACAGTCATGTGACCCAAACAATATAGCCGAGACGCCAAAAATGAGTTCTCTCTGAATTTTTTAAAATCAACTTGCCTTGCTTTGAAAATGAATGATGAATTAAATTCATGCATTACTTTAACAATTTCGAGAGTATTGCCAGTCATGACTATGTAATTTGTTTTCCAAATGTATATTATAGAATCTACCCCGAGACGATCTTTTTTTTAACGAAACTACACTGCCGATGTCCGTTACCTTAAGGGCATGACCTTTTGCACTTTATTGCTTCATCATATCGATTTCCTCGTTTGGCTGTTACGGGACCTTGTTGCGAAGTTGCGAACCAACAAGTAAAGGTAAAAAAATTAGGATGTGAACTGGTTTTAGTACGATTTTAGCAAATTCTGTCATTTTTTTTCAATATAAATATATTTGTCCATTACTTTTTTGTGATGATTGGACCAAAGAAGTCTAACTTCTAAAATTATAAAATTACTGTATTCAGATTGCGATTCAAATTTTAAAATTAAAGAAATATAATTATTTCAGATCTGAAAGGATTTCTCTATGATGCAGATTTGGATGACTTTTGTGCGATGGCTTTTCTTTTCAAGTGTTTTACCAGATAAAGTAGTTGATTTAGTAGTAATGATTTCTTGTGCTGATTTCTGACCAGTTTAATTGAAAACTTTTTTTCTGAACAAATAAAGCACAAATGGATGATATTTTGAGAGTCGCCGCTATCTTTGAATGCCATTTTCATTTTTAAGCAGATGGTCAATCATGGCAGTGATCAATCCCATAAAGGGGATCACTGTTAGGAGTTACCATTTGACTTTTTAACGCCATTTACCTTTGTAATGTGTGTGCAGATATTTTCGTGAGACCCGGCTCAGTTGAATGTCCGTCAGTCAGAACGATCGCAATTTTGTTGGCGTCCGGACTTGAATCATGTGGTCCCTTCAGCTCGAATTTTGCCACGTCCAGTCCCAAGTTGGTCATAGTCTCACCCTCTCTAAAACATAAAATTAGGAATATAGATTCTAAAATCTTCATTCCTTTTCTTTTTTAATAACAATCTTATCTTATGACCTTAATTAAACTGATTAAACATGAATTGTACGTCTTTATTACAATTATCAATCTAAAAAGTTTAGTTTCAACTTATCTATTTTACATCGATTATCGCGGAAGCTTAGAGTTTGTCAAATTCACTCTCGATGACTACTTCCTGGATACAAGTACTCGCGCCGATATGTGAGTTGCGCCAGTGCTAACATTTGTGATGCTTGGTATGGGATATGTGAATTGCGCCAGTGCTAATATTTGTGAGGCTTGGTATGGGATATGTGAGTTGCGCCAGTGCTAATATTTGTGAGGCTTGGTATGGGATATGTGAGTTGCGCCAGTGCTAATATTTGTGAGGCTTGGTATTGGATATGTGAGTTGCGCCAGTGCTAATATTTGTGAGGCTTGGTATGGGATATGTGAGTTGCGCCAGTGCTAATATTTGTGAGGCTTGGTATGGGATATGTGAGTTGTGCGCCAGTGCTAATACTTGTGAGGCTTGGTATGGCATAGTAAATACTTTAAAAATGTATTTTACAAATCTACTATTGATTGCCGAATTCGAATCAAACAATTGTAGATAAACGAAAGGGACATAATTATAATCACGCCTTTGTATGAATAGACAGTGTAAAGCAGAATTTGACAATTCTATGTAACTTCTCAATTTGCCACATTGCATCCAAAGATATCCACCTTTTTACCATTTGTTCATAGGGAGATATTTACTTCATGATTTTTGCATTTTTACTCCTCTGGTGTTGTGACAAAATGAGTAATTACTCGTTACATGTTCAAAAACAATGTCATATAGCTAACTACGATATGCATCGTCTGTTTGGTAAATGAACATGAATACATTAGCATATCCAATGATGAATGCGCAGCTTTGTATGAATGATCTTTAGTTTTAGAACAAATGGAATCACGGGAAATCCAACAACAGATGATATTTCCACAGCGTAATCATTTACTGTGTATAATGACACATCAATTCGAATAATGCATGTCTATTGTTATTGACGGTCTTTGTTTTAGAGCAAATGGTTATACTCAAAATCCCATAATTAATGTCTTTTGTTATAAATGGTTATACGCTTTATAGTGCATGATTTATTAGCAAATCAAATAATGAATGCATGTTCTTTTTATATAAATGGTCTGTTTTACTTGAAATCTAACAATCAATCCCGTCTAGCCGTCGTACCATCGTAATGGTGCAGTGGTAAATGTTATCGTCGTAATGAAAAATGTTGTAGTTTTTCTTTAACTTTAAATAGACAGCACCGAGTCGTAACAAAGACGGAAAAGCAATGGTAGTTATACCATCCCTTACATACTATCAATACAATAGACTGAAGCACGGTGGACAAAGTGCTTCCCTCTTGGCTTATATGAATAACATTAAACCCGGATACTAATTGTTTGGGAAAAAATAGTTTAGATTTAGAGGTAATGATAAAACAATTACATCAATTTTGTGGAAAGCTTGAAGTTTATCAAATGCACTCTCGATGATTGCTTCATGAATACTTAACCAATACTCGCGCCAACGTGTGGCTAAGTGGCGGCATTCTCACCCTGCTGCTAACGGGGGTCGAACCCAGGATTCTCCGTACCAGAGGCCGACGAACCACAGTCGTTCACCCAGAGGTAGTGGTGGTACTGCCGGAAAACCATTGAACGACCCATAATATTAAACATACAAAGCCCATATCGCGGGTTCAGTGCAATACTTTAGTAAGTGCTGCACATATGTGAAGCACTTACTATAGTCTTGCATTGAACCCGCGATATGTTCGTTTGTCAATACCATACTCACTTGTAATGTATACGCAGTACATTGTGTATGATCTCCGCCTTTGTGCTGTAGGTGTTGAGTCTGATATCGGCGTGAGCATTGGTGCTGAACTTTACCACGCAGATCCTGGCACCATCCTTGGCGTTGATTTCAAACTCATTCACGATCAGATTGACAAACTGAAGCTGTTTGTTGAAATTACTCCTGCCTTCACTACCGGACGAATCCAACACGAAACAGATGTCCGTTTTCGCACTGTTACATACTGGGGAATAAACAGAGCTGAGTTAATCAAGTTTATACCATAACATGTTACAAAGTTTCCTACTGGAGAGTAAAACTTGAGTTTGTTCAGTTTGTAACGATAATTAAATGTTTTACCATTATGATGAACAATAATATACTGGATAATCAAATTTAGACAATGTTACAAACCAAGGAACTTTAACTACATGTTACACTGTTAAATACTGGGGAATAAAACATGAGTGAATTAAGTTTGTTACGATAATTATACATTACAAAGTTACATTCTGGGAATTTAAACTTTGGTAAGTTAGGTTTATGACGATAATTTGTTTCAAAAGTTACATACTGAATCATAAAACGTGAGTATATCAAGTTTGTAACGATAATAAAACTTAAGTATATTAAGTTTGTTACGATGATCACACGTTACATACGAATGAATTTAACTAGTTTTAAAGTTTATAAAGACAATACACAGCGTTTATGTCAACAGCACCGTTCTATCCTCTATTTGGATAATTGAAAAGGAATCCTCTTGATGTTTGGTTTGTTTGGTTATCATGGATCGACGTAAAACACCATGTATATTTAAGGACGGAGCGCCAATTAACCCATTACTTGTTCTCACACCATACCATTACACGTTGTGTCCGTCAGCTCATCAAAGATGGTCTGTAGTCCGTCAAAGCTCGCCACTTTAAACGTGTGGTTTGAGTCGCTGGCGATTACTTCAAGTTCCGAGTTGTCTACTCGACTCCCGATACCGATCGCAACAACCGTCACCAGCGGGTTCGCCTGTCAGTGGAAAAGAAGCTAAACATGGAATAAATTTGCTCATCTGTATAAGGAGAATGATTATTTTAATTTAGAAGTAAGAAGTTGAAAGGAACGAGGGTTTAAGGAATATCATTTTGGGAAATGAACTGATGGGGATCAAGGAAGACCGAATTCGAAGACCCAATTGGACATTGATAAATACGTTATAATGATAACAATAAACGTAATGATAATAATACAACAGAAATACAGAGAGTAAAAAAAAGAAAAACAAGAAAGAATAAATTATAGCGATACCAAAATACAGACACAGAGGCAAGCATTTATCACAGGGAGACAGTCGGCGATCGGTGTGGTTCGACAAAACTCAAGAGTTCTGTATTGACTTAAATTTCACAGCTTTTCGTAAAAAAACCCCACCTGTTTGTAGATTAACAAAGAAAATGAATTATACAATATATGCAAAGGTTCATGCGCTGTCTCAGATATTATAGATACCATGGCAATCTAGAATAGTGCTTTTTTAAAAATGTTTTTAAGTAAAAGTTTTATAAAGAAAGCAAAGGAACCCAGCAATTAACAGTGTATCTAAAGAGGCGAAGCGGCGACAAAGCGATACATGTAAACGACCAACCTACCTTTAAGAGTTGGGCTTGAGCCTTTGTTAGGTCAGGATCTGATGACTGACCGTCGGTAAGCACGATGACAATCTTACTAACATTGCGACCGTCGTGATTGGGTGCCAGGGTTTGTGAGCGGATGAACTGTAAAGCTATAAAATACGAACGTGGCTTTATGTAGCAATACAAACTAATGAGCCTTTCAATGGGACGAGATGTGTGCGTCTGTGTAATGCCAGTGCCTTTCGAAACTATGAGAAGAACATTTGCCGCATTCCTTGAGCAATAACCGGTCATCAATGCGGAAACAATGCATTTGTCCGAGGCACAATTTTACGAATCCTCGACTTCCCTGCATATGCAGGAGGTCCATTGCCTTTACTTATAGTTGCCACTGTGTCAAGGCAAATAAATTGTCCACTGAAAAGTGGTGCACGACCACAAAGATACCCATTGCTCGCATGCAATGTATGTACCCACCTGAAGAATTCACTATTTTGACGCTAAGTTCAGCATTTTCCACAAGCGGACGAAAAGTACCAATCATGACTTTTCAACTAAATGCATATTCGAAACCAATGACCAAAAAGTGTTTACAGTTTCCTTATTTATTAATAACCGGAAGTCGATGATGTCTGTCGACGTTGGACAACCAGACATATGAAGGAATGGCACATTTTAAACTGGTCAAAATCGAAGTCGTTTGCAGACAATACCTGCTGCTACAGCCGGTTCTAATACTTTAACGACATGAAATATACATCCACGAAAAGGCGTGTCAAAGAATGAAATAGTTATGGCAAAGAGACTTGTAGTTCGAGGGCTGAACGGAAAACAAGTCAATGTGTTCAAAAATGAGTAACGATAGTGTTCCGTTTAGATGTCGTGTTACTTATGGGCAGTTTTTTGTTTTTGTATTAATTTTTCGAACAGCTACGTTGGTAAAAGCTGATATGTATTCATAGCAAGGTGAATTCGTGACAAAAATTGAATTATTTTTTACGTCTTTTAAAAACTAAGAATATTTCAACTTACGACGTTTTACCCCTAATTCATATAATTTCTCTTGAATATTAATGTTAAAAAGTCTAGATTGTTTCCTGTAAGCAGTTATGAAATTTGTCTTCGTCGAATTATTACACATAAAATGTTTATTGTTCTTCTTTGTCGCCTGCTATTGCTTTTGATTTGAATCAGTCACCTATTTCCATATAGGGGGAATGGATTAAAAAAATCTGCAGACACACGTTAACAACGACCAGTATATAGGTCATTGAACGATAAGGGAGTCCCACGATAAGGGGTATTTCAGTTTAACCCTTTCCCAACCAACAAAATTTTGACTGTCCCAAATTGAAAAGGTTTGCAGATGACATTTCAAAATGTGATGAAATTGCAAAATACTCTTCTGATAGGGCAGAAAACATTGTGGAAAAGGAAAAATTGCTCGTTACGAGCAATTTTTCCTTTTCCCACAGTGATTTCGAAAGTCTTCTCCAACAAAGTGGTCAAATGTGTTATTGTTTGGGAAAGGGTTAAGCTCTAGCGGTGTTCCGAGATATGCGCAACACATTGGTATCTAAACAAATGACACAAATGGCACACATGCCATTGGATGACTGAATAGTTCGTTGTTTAGTATCTGAATTCTCATTTCAAACAATGCCATGATATGTTGAGCATAGTCTCCTTTTGTCGCAATATTACCAAATCATTCGTTCTACTTAGGGCATGAACTTCGTTTGATTAAGTAAAAGGGTTAAGTGTAGTTCGTTGGCCTCTTAGCTTTCCTTTATCAATTTTTCACAAAGATGATACTAGACTACTTATAACAGACCATTCCCTCTACTTGTATAACTATCAATTTAACCTATAAATTGAAAAACTTACAAAACCAGAGAGACAAAAAGCAGAATAATTTTTTAACGAGTAAGTCGTGACTAAACTGAAGTACAAGTAAATTACTGAAAAGAAATATGAAATTCTCTTAGTATATTCATAAAAGTCTGAATTAATTTATGAATACTGTGAAATCCTTTTTTATAAACTCCTTTGATATACGTTATTTTGTGCTTGAAATAAAGTTGTCTCAAATTCATTCATGCTTATCAACAATCTGTTTGTTTACATATATTAATCAAAGCGCTGATAGCGCTGAAGGACTAAGGTGCGTTTAAAGCAATATGATTGAGGATACATTGGAAAATTTCTTTGGGCAACAATTTGAGGAAAACAGCTGCTCCTTTTACCACCATTACGGTAATTATTATTTCTGTGAATAGAGACTGAACGATAATCTATTTTTCGAACATCTGGACATTTTACGATTTCCTATGATGCAACAGTTATAATAATATAGAGCAAAACAAAGCAAGTAAATCCGGACTACATTCGTAGTTCCAAGAATGTATTAGTCCGCACA
Organism: Cerastoderma edule; assembly: GCA_947846245.1. Taxonomy (NCBI): domain Eukaryota; kingdom Metazoa; phylum Mollusca; class Bivalvia; order Cardiida; family Cardiidae; genus Cerastoderma; species Cerastoderma edule. Next base: position 49,675,337 of record OX401408.1, read on the forward strand.
GTGAAGGGGGTGGTTAATGAGTAATTGGGGTCAGACCGCTGTTTGTGTATCGATAAAGTACTGGCCCCGGTTTCTCGAAAATACTTAAGTATATACTTAAGTAAGAACTTAATAAGATACTTAAGATCAATACCAAGCTTAGCTGAGTTCACAATTTGAGTTCGTTTCTCGAACGTACTTAAGTACGTACTCAGTTGAGTCAAATAACAAGCTCAAATATTTACTGTCCTTACTGATGTAAGCGGCCTTATCAAAACGTTCTCCAGCGCAGGAGATAAAATATAAATAAAAGTACGGGAAAATCTGTCAAATCGCGGCAATCTGAACACATCGGGTTTATCCAATAGAAAACACCTCTGAAATAATAGGGATGACGCCATATTGCTTCCCGCGAGACTGACGTCACTTTCTTTCGTTTCTAAAAATAGATCTTGAATGTAAAATAAAAAAAGTCGTTAAATTTGATTGAGGAAACAAATATACATGTCACAACAACAAGTTCGCCATTTGGTATGAGATACTGATCAAAAGTGATTACAAAAGGATGTCCAACGCTTCCAAACACATTGAACTACTTAACGTGCACGCTTAGAAAGTGTGTTAATTGGCGGATGCCGAATTACCCGAAAAATTGTAACCCTACACTTATATCCGAGGTGTATTTCACAGCTCACGGAAATACCCGAGTAGTTCCGATTGAAATCGCGGGTCATCGATGTCATCAAAACAGAAAGATCAAACATCGAGAAGATGTAGCGTTAACAAAACTGGCCTGAGAATGAGAGATTGGCTTCGGTCAAACTAATTGTTGACAGATATGACCAGTTGTATGGAAAGTTAATGTGGACGCAATGTTAAACCCGTTAATATAAATGAATAAATAGATGTTATGATTTTGTCATCATATAAATGATTTGCTTTTTTTTTTATTATGAATAAGAATTAAAATGAAAACTAAACTAAAACTGGCTATGTATCAGTGTTCACAATACCACTGCTATTAACTTATTGGTAATTTTACAGACTGTCCCAAAAGGGTGGTAATTTCTAATGTAGTGGCCTTTACCGCCCTACAAATCAATGATTTCGATAGGCTATAATGGGCTCTGGAGGCAAAAAAACTTCGGAATCACCAACACGAAAAGAAGGGGCGGTATTGGGGAGAATCATTCACGGAAACGTCGATATTGCCTCAAGCGTCTTGCCAAGTCAGTCATATTTGAGCAGCCTACTCCGACTTGAGGAAGCCCTTTAGCTTCCTCAAATTACCGTACTCAACTTAAGTTAAGTACGTTATCTTAAGTATGTTATTTATTGAAGAAACAGTACTCAAATACCATGCTTAACTTAAGTCTGATTTTGAGTTCAATATTGGATATAAGTTCGTTAATCAACTTAAGTATTTTCGAGAAACCGGGGCCTGTCCCTCAAAAAGTGGTGTGTAAATTCAATGGACTAAGGTGATGACGCACCCTTAGTCCAAAAATAGTGAATTCTAATTGGTCGGTTCAAACATTTGTGTATCACGTAGCCAGGTTAGAGGTAAATAAGAAGGTTATCTGAATTATCAAACTGGCTAATCTGGGTTATTTCTCGTTGGCTTTCACGTTTAAGTTCTGCAGATGGTTATTTTTTGGTTAAACAAGTTTGCCAAATAATATAGTTTGATAGAACATTAGTCTCCTTCCTTTAATACTTGTTGATATATTACGCATACTTTCCCAAGTATTGAATGTATGTAGCCTAGTCATTTCTTTACCTTATTATAATGGACTCCCTGCAGGAAAATAACTATGACATAATGGTGTATATACTGTCATATCATTCTGCCACATTGGTTTCTAATGAATATAATAGACACAATAATCTAATTGTGTGCTGTTGCATATCGATTGTTTTTTCTTTCAATTTTAACAAATCACACAATTTCACATACAAGGGACTGGGTTGATTACCTAAATGGGTGTACGTTTCTCCATCAGGATAGCGTGTGGCGTTGATTGCACGAAACACGTCCGTCTTGTTTGTATACTTGTTTAGGAAAAACCTGTTACCCACGCGTGTGGCGAACGTCAGGAGAGATATTCTGGTGCTGTTCGGGCTAATCTCGAACTGGTCCGTAAAGTTGGTGACGAACGCGAGCTGTTTCCGGAAGTTGACGCCTGTTTCACTTCCGGAACCATCCAGCGCGAAGATGATGTCGGTTGGTTTGTAGGCACATGCTAAATTAAACAAAAAGTGACAGGCATATATTAAGATAGCATATTCCTAGTGTAAAATACACCAATATAGAACAGAGTCATTTCAACTCCTTTGATTATAATCTTCACCATGATTTAATAAAGGAAAATGTGCTAATTTAACTGTAGATAATGCACATGGAAGGTCATGTATTTTTCCCGGTGCTTTTGGTTCCATTTATGAGAAAGAATGTGTACCTCTCGATACTAAAATCATGCGAGATACACATATTTTTATGCAACAACTAGCAAGTACATACCCCAGTGTTCTACAGAAAAGCATAATATTCCTTTTTTTTTTAAACATACATATACTTTATCAATGATAATTACAATATTTTCAACTACAGTTATTGTTAAGAATATAAAATGCGCAACAAGAAAATGATAGTTATAGTTAAAAGGTTGTGATTTAAAGCGGATGACTACATAATCAAATAGTTTAGCCCCGGCTGCCCCACCCACGCTCACTGTATACCAACGACACCAGAAATAGCTACCAAGCAAAGCGAGATAAAGCGGCCACTGAGTCGATGACAGGTTAGTGATTTGCATTTTGTGTGGAGAGCATGTACTTTTATATGTTTTACAACTTACACAAAAGTCATACGGAATACAAATATTTTTCTGATCCCCCTAAAAACATTTATAAATACCTTTTGTGATTAACAAATACTGGGCCGGTACCGCCATATCAGCAATGGAAGATGATAAAACGAACTAGTTTCTTTTCTTTTCTTTTTTAATTCCTTGACGGACAATTTTGCAGGTGATTTTGCCTCCTTGTGTCATATCGAACATGTGCTTAGGAGATGGATGAAGATTACGAGCATATACGCCTGTAAACTCCATTAGAGAAAGTGTACCTAAATTTTGATTATCTACCAGTTTTGCACAATATTCTTTCCGAGTCATTAACTTCTTTCCTAGATGAACATCAGCGACCAGTAGTGGAAGATGTCATGTCTCATTGACTTGATAAACTGTCGGAAATGTACCAAAGTCGTGTATTGAACTCATGACCCCTGTATTTCAAGTCAGACACGTTAGAGCTTAAGACCCTCGGCTCCATCATTCATGAATGGCTTTGCAACACTTAAATCCCCAGACATGGGTGCAACCAGATAAAAACGGAAAGTAACTGTCAATCCCTGAAAGGGGTAGGTATATGATTAAAAGATGAAACTGTGTAATTGAAATACAATGATGAGATATAATCTTACAGAACAGGTCGACGCATTCCTAACAAGAATGATTTAATAGGGGAAGCATGACTTTCGGAAATAATTCCAAAATATATGATGCAAGTTTAATGAAATTCAGACAACAGCGAACAAAGCACACGCTGTCAGATTGGAGTACCTCACATCTCCAGGCGAATATGATTTGATCCATGTGAAAAGGTATATACTAATGCCGGGATATCCCCTGGTATATAATAAAACTATTACATAAGTATCACTTACTTTTGTCTAGGCCAAGGCCTTCAGCAAAGCCGAGTGAGATGGCTAAAGCTACAACTATCGTCACACGTAACATTGCTCGTCGAATCCACAGAGAAAACTGAACTGATCAGCTATTATCTCTCGTGAACTTTAGTCTGATCTTTTATTCCCCACCCTTTACTAAATGTTTGAATGTACGGACTCCCTGTCACTTGAAACAAAATATGTAAAACTGACACGTAACAAAGACATACAAAAACAACAAGTGTACATTTGAGAATTGGGTAATTCTGTTTCTTAACCCTTAACTAAAGGCCAAATTTTCAACTGTTCCAAATTGAAAGAGTTTGCAGAAGACATTTCAAAATTTGATGCAATTGAAAACTAATCTTCTGATAGGGCAAAAAACATTGTGGGAAAAAGAGAAATTGCTCGTGGAGAGCAGTTTCTCATTTTCCCGCATTGTTTTCAGGCCTAGTCGTCTGCAAGAAACTGATCAAATGTCGTTTTTGTTTGGTAATGGGTTAATGTCCCAAATTCACCAAGGACATACTCACTCCTGATGTCAGACGGTTTTTTTCAACGACGATCTCAGACTCTGTTGACAACGCTGGTCGTCTGTTATGAGCCGTTCCTGCGAACTATCAAGACCGACTGCAACGTTACGAAAACTTGTCTGTCTTTCCATATATGTTTCTAACGCTGATTGAAGGTGGGATTATATAAAAATTGTGTATTAGTTGAAAGATGAACCAATCGATACATGTACATAACAGTTCTCGTTATAAACGTCTTTGTAATCCATGTATGCATTGGACGAGTTAAAATACCGTCTGCAAATATATTTGTATTTTCATTTTATATAAACCTTTTCCCAAACAATAACGACATTTGACCACATTGTTGCAGGCGACTTTAAAAAACATTGTGGGAAAAGGAGGAATTGCTCGTGACGAGCAATTTTTCCTTTTCCCACAATGTTTTCTGCCCTATCAGAAGATTATGTTCCAATTTCACATTTTGAAATGTCGTCTGCAAACTCTTTCAATTTGGGACAGTCGGAAATTTGTTGTTTGGGAAAGGGTTAAACCATCGTCTCATACGTGATTTCTGATTGGTTAACAATACAAACAGTGTTCCTGATATCACGAACTAACGTTTTCTTAATAATGTTGGTTAAATGCCATTTCCTCTTTTGTCATAATTACTTTTGTATATGCCGTTTAGAACCAGTTTATAAAGGGCTTAACCTTTTATCCAATAAAAACTCATTGTTTGCACATCTGTTGATAAAGTCATTCGAAACCACCGTGTTAAAATGAACAATTATTTGTAACGACCAATTTATCGTTTTTAACCCATTGGGTTAAATCTCATTTTATAGAGACCGTTCACATATTTCCAAGCACATACGGTCGTTGTTGAAGATTTCTATCACCAATCAATTTACTGATGTTGGCCATTATTGCTGAAAGTTCATCGGTCGATTTCTAGTGATTTGTCGAGATCGACTCATACACAAGTGCATACAATAAAAACTCTTTGAATGTGATCAGGCATTGGAATGATCTGACTTCTTATCCATGCTTGTTTCATATATCATCAGGAGAAGAAAACCCGGACCAAGGCATAACTATGCAAGAGACATTGATTTCGGATAAAAGGTGTTTGAATAATAGGAATTCGAATGTAACTGAGAAACCCTTTTGAAAAGTAATGGAATTTCCGTCATGCAGACTGAGACACCTGTGATATGTCATACACGGTTCATACCTCATTATCAAGGATGGAAATCTTCTTACAACCAATTTCTCTTTTAAAATGAAAAACGCTTTTGACTGAACGCAAATGCCTTTATGATGGAAAAATGACATTTGGGACAGACAGATAAGACCCACTCATATAAACTGATAAAAGCATATATGCCAATTCCTTCATATAAATAAAACCTCTGAAGTGTGTTTGGCTTGGAACTAAAACAAAACATTTGCATGAAAACAAGACAACAGATAGCAACAGCCTGAAAAATATCCACAATTGCAAATAACAATACTTTTACAAATGGACTTATGACTTAGAAATAGTTGATTTTGTATTGTTATTCGTTATTTGTAATTTGACAGATGTTATTTCAATTTGGGCTCATTCAAACATAACTCTAGATGCCTAGGGTTGATAACTAACGGAATCATCTTGGAACGAACAAACTTTCCCATTAGTTTTCCATGTTGTTCGTTTTAATGTCTTTATTTCTTATCAGCATGGTTAATGTTTTGATGCTATCATTAGTAGACGCTATAGAAAGTCGCATATATTCTTTTGGTTGTTACATTTACATTTTTTCTCCACTGAAAAAACTGCTCTAAGCTAGAATACCCATTATCCGCCATTTTGAAACGTATTCTGTCGTCGGGTTACTTCGGCCATTCTCGGTAAACATCGGTCGTGGCCGGAACTATTCGGCGTTAACTGAATAGTTCAGGGCCAGACTGATGCATACCGAGAACGACCGAAGATATCCGACGAATGAGTTTCAAATGTGCGGAGTATTGGTATTCTACGTTAAGTAAACATCATAAACAATGTGATCTGTTGTCACAGTATTTTTCTCGACGGATCACTGCTATGGTATGCAAAGTCGTCATGAGAATAAGACGAATGATGGCTAATTAACTATAAAGGAGGCATTTAAAACTTTGTCATACATTTTGGCCGACTTTCATGACGAGGTGTCTGCATTCACAGAAAAAGCCTTTAACTGCGGGGAAAATTCAATATTTTCGTTTGAACGATTTTCTCTTTCTTCCAGACGCATAAATAGTTGGACGGTTTGGCATCAAGACATTTTGATATTTAAAGCCATTCAAAGTTACCCTAGCTTCATATGCACACACACATCTGTTGCGTGGCCCCCATCTTATAGAAATACCCCGAGGATAGAGACAAATGTTTTACATGAGAAATATCACATTATATATGACGGTTACTGATTTTCAATCACTTAAATGTGCCAAAACAGTTCCTAACATTCGAAGAGTACAGTAATTCAAAGGCGAATTCATCAACCATACAGAAACAGAATTACAAGACAAGGGAGAGGCCCACAGGCGAAACAGAAATGAATCAGAATATAAACGTCACTAAAGAGATTACTTCCTCCAAACATTCAGTTTCAAATCTAAACATGTGACTATACGTCCATGTGACGTTGATGTACCCTGGGAGTGAGTGGGAGTGAGTGTCATGTAAAAGATTTAAACTGTAGACCATGGAGCCTTGTCTCAGTTTTGGAATTTAACTTTTTTGAACAGCTTACTTTACCGATAAAATAGTAACATAACACTGTAAAGCTTTCCTAATCATTCATAACTACATAGAAAAGATGTAGAAAGATATGTAGAAACATAGTTTGTAGTTTATTTACATAATTCCATAAGGCTTATAAGCCAATTATGTACATTTTTGACACAATTCAATGAACATAAATACAAGAATGAAAGTCATGAAATTGAATATTGCCAACATGACGATATATAATAAGAATAAAATAAAGTTGTAAAATGTAAAACATATATATTGCAAATAATACAAATCGTTTAAACGGTTTTTTTTTGTAAACAACGATCTAACTGGTCTTTTAGATACAATCGTGACATGGGTCTTCTGAAACATTTAATGGCGTTTTTCATGTGACGCAAGCAAGATATAATTCCTGTGTTTATCTATAAACCAACTTTCATGTGACGCCAGCAAGATATTATTCCTGTGTTTATCTATAAACCAATTTTCATGTGACGCCAGCAAGATATTATTCCTGTGTTTATCTATAAACCAACTTCCCCCTAGAAGAGCTGATAGGCGCGAGGGCTCGCTCGCTTCACATTATTAAATGAAATCACTAAACTTTGGTAACGCTCGCTTCACATAATTAAATGAAATCACTAAACTTTGGTAACGCTCGCTTCACATAATTAAATGAAATCACTAAACTTTGGTAACGCTCGCTTCACATAATTAAATGAAATCACTAAACTTTGGTAACGAAGAAGTTAAAGACATTGAACATTGACGATAATTGCTAATTTCAAATTGCTAACGTTTATCCCTTCAAGAGTACACATCCCTGAGTTAGTATCTTTAATTAACCCTTTCCCAAACAATAACGACATTTGACGACTTTGTTGCAGACGACTTTAGAAAACATTGTGGGAAAAGGAGAAATTGCTTGTAACGAGCAATTTTATTTTTCCTTTTCCCACAAAGTTTTCTGCTCTTTCCGAAGAAAATTGTTCAATTTCATCACATTTTGAAATGTCGTCTGCAAACTCTTTCAATTTGGAACAGTCGAAAATTCGTTGTTTGGGAAAGGGTTAAATAGTGTTAAGACATAACAAGGTTTTAAGCAAATTTTACAAATCCTTTTTGGACGACATATATGTCTTGTTCTGAATACTTTTTCTGTTAAACAAACATTTTGTAAAGGTTAGGAAGCAGACAAAATCAAGCATCAAAAAGAACATGTTACCATGAAGGTTCATGCTTGTCAACAGCTTTCAATACCTATATGTTCAAGCGTGCACCCTATATAAATAGTCTTTCTATCGCAATTATAGAACATGGTGTTGTCCGAGAAAAATAAATCGTAGATGGGAATTATTAAATAAAACAAAGAGGACTTTTTCATTCAAACCGTATTACGTAAAAGGAGTTAATGTGATATCGGGTGTCCTCAAATAAGGTGGATACCTTATCTTGCCCGATGCAATAATCGACAGCAATGCAGAAATCGACAGTTTTAATCATTCCAGTTTTAATTTCCTCTGGAAAAGTGACAGATGTTCCCAAGGCACAGTTTATATGCACGTTTCGCATTCGGGTTTGATTGTTTATGCATAATCTCAAACCCGAAACCGACTTCCGTTGCAGCCCGGAAATAGCGAGATTATGTACAGATATTTAGATGTGTTTTAATGTAGTCGCTGAAATATTTTATATGGTTAGATAACATAACACCACCATTAATATTCCGATGTTTTTCCCCAGAAAACAAAGACATAATAAATCTGTCTAAATTTACGAAGGTTATACGTTTCGGAATTATCTGAATTCGATTATTCAAATACACGAGAGCATGCTGTGAGGATGGTGATCTAACCTTTTAGCAATATCTTAACAGATACTTTTCTTCAACCTTCAGGCTCAAATAACGCCTGAGTATACTGTTACGTTATTTGATGTCCTTATTATATATCGGAACGCTTCGTTATTAAAGATGCTGTGTTAAGATAATTTCTGTCAAGTATGTATATTCTTGTCTTTTTTCGTTTTTCCAGTTTGATACTTCAGATAAGAATACCGACGTATCTAATCAAATGATAATACAAAAGTCTGACAAATCAACAGTAGGTAATGCAAGTTTCATGTACGACTTCGCTCGATAGCCCTTTTGCAATAGCATTGACTTTGGAAAGCCCAGGTTCAACTGAAAAATGTTAGTTTTGATAATCATGCTATCTCAAGTTAAATGCAGCTTCAACTCTTACTATGTTATTTCATAACGCTTTCCCTAAATTAGAGATAACTTTATGATCTTTATTATTGAAGAATCCTGTAAACAGGATACAGAACATTGGGAAATTAGCATCTAATACCAAAGCCTGTTTGACTTGAGCGATTTCAAGTGCAAGAGAAATCGCGAGACTTTCCTTTTTCTAGATGTTACTTCACAAACGCGAAGCCCTTTGTTATCATGAGATTTTTTGTATCTTAATTCGGATAGATTACTTTTTCTAATGGCTTTTTTTATTCTTCATTCGTGGTTAAAAAATTGGAAACTAACTGAATGATAATAGTGGATACATTGAGTCAACAGGCGAATCACTTCATGAGAAGGTATTGTCCAAAGTATACACAAATGCAGACAAACGAGGAGTATATTTTGATACGTGACAAAAGCCATTCGTATCTAATAAATGTGAAATTCTTTGAATTCGTATAATATGAGATTTTATGAGAAATGCAGTAATCTCTTTCTCCATTATGATTTACTCTGGCTATCTGCTACAGAGGACTTAAGTAAGACATGTGAAGAACTTATCAATCGTTCCTAATGAACAATTAATCCTTTTGTCACAATGGTTTAAACTCATTGGCATAAAGAGAATAAGTCCTTTTCATGATAACCTTGTCGTCTGCTGATTCTTTCAAATTTGATCAATCTTAAAGTTTTATATCAGGGAAAGGGTTAAAGAAAATCACTTGTAATGTCGTTTGCAGCACATTACCACAAAATTCAATTTGTCTCTATCGTCGAGGTTATTGGCGTAGGAGTCGAATGGTCTCTATGTCTACCTGCGCATGCGTAAACCACAAGCACCATATGTGGCCTTGACCTTTATATTCACTTAATTTTCTCTATTACGATATATTTGAAATGCTTTCATGCCTGCTGGGCACAACGGTCTCTCTTTAAAAAGATGGTGCCTAGTGCTTCCTTGATAATACGTTTGCATAACTGATGTTTGAATCGATATACATATTACAGTTTTTGTAGCCTTTACTAGATTATAAGAGATCTAGTTCAAAATGCATTGCAACACAATACGATCTTTCTATTACGAAGTAAGAAAAGAAAGGAATCCGGTCTTTCTTCTTTTATATCGCATCATTACGTTTGACAAACAATTTACCGTTATGATACATTGCTTTTTGAAAACTGTATTCAAATTGCTAAATGAAATGATGAAACCATGTCTTATTTGGGTATTAACTCTATTAAGAGATATTAAACAGTGATCAAAGAGATTCATTAGCTTGTTAACGCGCTATTATCGTTCACCCTAAGTCTTGGTGATAATTCAAATGTCGGTGCTCATTTGTTCCTAGCAGGAATTTCGTTTTTTTTAGCGAACTTTCATCCCATTTTAGCATTACTAAGATATCTACTGCACTATGGTTGGAGTCAGTATATATTCTTATAACTTCTTGTTCAAAGATGTGAGGAAACTTGGACATTCGGATTCTTCTTTAAAACTGTGTAGCAGCTGTACTGTTGAATGATACGTATTGGAGAAAAGCCGTTGAAAGTTAAACAGGTTTATATCTTGGTATTCAAAGCCTGGATACAATAAATATAACATGTATTTAAGTCAAAAAACGTCGCACGTTTCAACCAGGGAAGTCTGTCGGATATCGAACAGAATGCTGATGATTCTGTATAACATGACCATGCCTTTTTGGGTTGTTGAAGATGCTTATTCACAGAAGTTTTGAAGATAAAACTTGATTACTTTAAAACTGTGCAACAGCTGTATTGTTGTATGATAGGCATTAGGGAAAAGCCATTGAAAGCAAAACTAGATCGTATCATAAGGTTTAAGTGCCTAAAAACAATGAATTGATATGTTTTAAGACCGAAAAGCGTTTCAACGGGTTTGAGATCTACTGCATAAAGACTTCACATACTTAGATATATTGAGGCTTCATGAATTAACTATGTTTTCATTCACAAGTTTTTATAGTTTATCTTACAAAAAGGCGTTGTTTCAATGACATTTTATTTTGACTCCCAAATTTTCTCATTTTTGAACAAGCAACTTTAAGATCCTTGTCCCCTTCAGTCCCTATAAGAGCCGGATACCACATTATAATAGAACTTGAGCCAGTAAGGGCCCTGCTCACCCTGAGGGGGGGGGGGGGTAAAAGGGTAAAAGTGTTCTTGGCTCATAGCCTATGACAACAATACTGTTGATGCAAATATTAAATGAATAAGAAAACTCATTAAAACATCAAAAACATTGCGAGGTTTATAATCAAACATACAAAGGTCGAGTTATGAAGGTTCAACAGGTTTATCAGGCGTCGAGGACAAAATGTATGTGATAAAATCTCCAAGTATAGAATGACCTTGACCCCGACTGACCATGTACGGAATGATCTGTATTTCGTGGCATTTTAGTACTGAAATCGAACCATGGTGCGATAAACGTACCTTTGCAGTTTTCCATACATAAAGAAGCATTTCCTGTGCATTACAATCAAGTTTTTATAATCCGGCGATAATGCTCACACCGGTCTATTTCTCGGTTAAGAAAGTTAGTTCCTAACCGATATCACAAAGGAAAGATAAATCTTGGTAGGACATATAGATCTGTGTGCTTTATTAATATCATCTGGTTTGTGTTTCAGTTTGGAACAGTAAAACAAAAACATATGCGGCAACCGATAAGGCATATTGGCATACACAAAAAAAACCAATTTGATATGTTCAGTTTTTTTAACATACCCCGCCACCACACCCTGCACCCCACCCCCTAAAAATAATACAATGATAAGTTGCGAAAAAGAATAGTATGGTAGCCTTTCCAGTATCGTCATCTAAAGACTAATTAAATCATATAAGACATAAAACTTCTCATTTTCTAATGCACTTTTAATACAAGAGTAGTCCTTTCATACAGAATAGGTTATGTAAGTTGTCAAAGTTGAAAACAAAAGCAGACGACAACTATTTAAGTAAGAAAATGAATAACCAAGTTTCCTTCTTTTGATATTAAGATGAAACACACGTGAAAAAAGAAGTACTCGAGCAATTTCCCCGTTCTTTATCATTGTTTCTCGAATAATCTGTTGCAGTTGTACTAACTGTCGAACCCTTTTTGAAGGATTGGTTTGACGATAGGGATGTCGTTAGTCGACAGAAGACAGGTCTACGATCCAATTTATTTATTCGTCTTCCATTTTGTTGTTTGAAGAACAGTCGCTAAAGGGACTATGATAATGATTCCACGAAATAGGTCAATTGTCCTTTTAATGACCACTCGAATAGGGTCCTTATTAACCAACGGTCAACAATTGAATTTCCATCATGTTCAAATTGGCGGGAACTTACACTTCCCTCGTTCCGAGTGACGTACAGCAGACGGTATCTATTTAAACCAATTTGAAAGAAAATGTCAATAAATAAGTACATAATTGATTAATATGCAGTGGATTTGTTCTTACATTTATGAGGAAATCACCAATGATTGGCAAATGCTCCTTTTGTCACATCTTTCTAAATTTGGTCTGCTGTTAATATATCTTGAGGCTTTTGTTCGGTACAGGGTTAACTAGCTCGGGATGCCATGCCATATTAATCCCAAACCAAGTGACCTTGACCGTGGCTAAATTTGATTTGGTGAAGGAGGCTGGTTATTTCATGATGGTCAAAGCCCAATGTACTGTCCGGCCTGTAGCTGTACCCATACCCCGTACCATATCATATTGACTTACCAAAATATAAGGTAATTCCGCCGGACTATCAAAATAGATGATTTGTAATCACATGGCTTCTCTCCGCGTGCGTTCAAATCCCGGTGATAGCTTTTGATTTTCATGTGAAATAATCTCCCAGCTGATTACCAGAATACTTATTGTTCCAACCGGGTTAAACTGCCCTAATGGATCTTCCTCCCAGCTGATTACCAGAATACTTATTGTTCCAACCGGGTTAAACTGCCCTAATGAATCTTCCTCCCAGCTGATTACCAGAATACTTATTGTTCCAACCGAGTTAAACAGCCCTAGTTGATCTTCCTCCATTATTTTGAAACTGGCATGCTTTTTACACGATACTAACCCATTTAAACAAATGAATGATTTCAAGAAGCGATTTTTATTAATAGAAAAAATCTCTCGTAACGATGAACTCTATAACCTTTTGATATCAGATGTCTTTAATCATCCCCTACTTGAACATTTGTATTTATAACGAAGGAAAAATTGGTCCTTTGCTATTACGAGAAGATAAAACAAACTTATCTGTCATAAATGAAAAAAGGAGTGCCAAAGACACTTGAATGTAAGGTATTCTCCCAGCTGACTCAATACCCAGCTGACTCTACCCAGGCTACCAGCCCCTTTGGTATCCTCCATTAATATAAGACGGGCATGATTTTTTACCTGGATTTAAAACCTCTATAAATTGAAAGATCATTTCCAGCAGCCAATTTTAGCAATAGAGGACATCTCTCGTTAACCCTTTCTCAAACAACAAATTTTCGACTTTACCAACATGAAAGAGTTTGCAGACGACATTTCAAAATGTGATGAAATTGGGAAATAATCTTCTGATATGGCAGAAAACATTGTGGGAAAAGGAATAAAATGCTCGTTACGACCAGTTTCTCCTTTTCCCACAATGTTTTCTAAAGTCGTCTGAAACAAGTCGTCAAATGTCGTTATTGTTAGGGAAAGGGTTAAGATTAACTTTTTAACCTTTTGATACGAGGCTTCTTTGATATCTCCTGCAGCTTTGTATTCATTATGAAGGATGGCTTGGTCTTAAGAGAAGTTAATAAAACATGGCTATCATAGGAGAAAAAGGGAGTGCTAGGAAAATGTTAACTGAAATTAGGTGACAAAATGATTAACGAACAGATAATTTCGTGCCCATAATTTTGCTTTGAAATGAAAAGCTTGCGCGTTGTTTAAAAGATCAAAGTATGGATTTTAGTGTAAATTCAGCGGCAACAAGGTATAAGGCAAGATGTGAAATAAGATAAAAAAAATACGAACTTGGCACCTTTGCATATTTCCTTTGGTGGAATAAATAACGAAAAGGACCAGTTTGTTGCAGACGACATTTGAAAACATTGCTGGAAAGGAGAAATTGCTCTTTACGAGCAATTTCTCATTTTCCCCCATGTCTTCTGCCCTATCAGAAGATAATATTTCAATTTCCCCGCATTTTGAAATGTCGTCTGCATACTCTTTCAATTTTGGACAGTCGAAACTTTGAGGTTTGGTTAAGGGCTAGCAACTCTCATAATCCGTATATTTGTTAATCGACAAAACACTTCGTTGCATTTCAGCTATGGCGCTCTTTTAAAAGACGAATGAATAGTCCCAAGCACTCTGTCATTCAGACGTTTTGCTTAATGACATGTAAAGCGCCTAATTACAGCGATCACTCACCATGTATGAAACGCTTTACGACTAATCCCAAACGTCTTCAAGTTAATTAGGAGTTGCACACTGACGTAGAACGTCACCCGAAAGTGCACATAAATGCTTGGTTAAGCCTCCTCCCAAATGTCATGATGATTGTATCGTTTCACAACGGTACCGCTGAACAAGGAAATAGCTGATATGTCCGAGTTATCCAAGCCTTAATACAAAAAATAAAAAAGAAAAAGAAAAAAATCTTAATACGCGTATCTATATTCCCAGCGTTGCTTAGTCCGAATGATCCAGACGTAGACATTTACAGCTTCAATCATCCGAGTTAAGTGTTGCTACGATATAATAGCAGGAAGTTTGAGCGGTGCTATCCCGAAAAGTTCTCTGCTTGGTACCGTATATCTACAAGGTCGGGAAGAAGGAAATCAGTTTTAGAGATGAGCGAATGCGTACATGTACCTTGTTGGATAAGAAAACAGTGCCGATCTGAATAAACCTGAGCGATCCACACAACCTCACTCGAGACGGATAATCATGGGAAGAGTCAGCTAAAGAGTATATTTATGCAATTACATCGTAAATTAGTTTGAGATGTCAGCTCATGCGGGTCCTTGAAGCATCTTACCACATATGGGGAGAATCTCTACCAGAGTAAAGTTTACCGCTAGTCCTTTACAAACAACTAGCTCTGCAAAGTAGATTGATATGCGGGGTGTAGGGGGAGGGGCTAAATATGATTTTTATGAGATTTTATTGTAATTGATTTACGTATGTGAAGGTCAAACTATCGTATTGCATTTAACACGCAATAAGTTGCTAAGGTCGTATTCGTCCGATGCTTTTGTCACGTGACCAACGACCTGCGAAAACGGACACATTGTACATGTTACACCATGAATGTCTTTAGATTAGCGAGTGAACCCCCAGGTCAAGTCTGTATAATAATTACAATAAAGGTTAATACAACACTTGTCATGTGTATGTTTCATGCATAACTTCAGCAAAGTGACAATAACAGTTGTTCGGGATTTGCGTTGAACTCGACATTTATGATGAATATGGACAATTATACTTCTGTTGTTCAACTATCTGTTCATTGTAACACTTGGTTGTATTTCTATTCAAAACTTATCTGCTTTAACATGATTGTTTCTTACAGAGAAAGGGTTAAACATTCTTTGTCCTCTCTATGACATAGAAAATTCGAACTTGAAGTATTCATACAACGTAATATATGTGTTCTTTCATAAAGCTTAGGCGAATTCTTATTCGATATGATTGATTGTCGTAGTCTGCGGGAACTTCCATTTTGGATTAGCAACATTAACAAGTCCCCTACAAGTGCTTGACTTTCGGTAGAATACCCGAATAACTATTCGGTGTAGAGATTTAGTTTCAAAATGGCGGATTATGGGTATTTTACCTTAACTAAACTACACGTGTGGTGAGAATGTTATGTTCGATGTTGGTCTTGTAGAATTTGCAATCAATGTTAGAAAGGGAGGATCTATTTACAGGAGCAAATTCGCCTTTACGACAATGACTTTAAAAATCCTTTTTCTGCAAACTCATTAAAACCGGGAAGATTTAGCATATTTCTAATGTAGGCATTCTATATTATCTTTTGTCGACAGCAAACCAGACAGATTGACATTTCACACGTAGATGGGCCTTGTATTTCATATCAGCGTATCAGGCTATACATAATGGTTTTGTTCCTTTCTTATCGCTGTTCATTATGTACAACACGTCGTATCCGACTTGATATGCAGTGACGTTATGCTTTGTCGAGTTTTCAGTTTGCAACAGTTTTAAACCATTACCAAACAATCAAGTTATTTAACCAGTTTTTTGCAGACGTCTCTGGAAAACATTGTGGGAAAAGGAGAAATTGCTCGTTAAGGCCTCTGGTCTCGTAGGAGTGTCCTTTGATGAGACACGTTAAGGCCCTAGGCTTGTACTGGTAAATCAAGAAAAGTCGAAATATAACAGGAATTATATTGACACAGCGTTTAAGAAGTCGAATCAGCGTAACTTCGACTGGGGTTAGAGACAGGTTAAATTAAAAAGTACCCACCTTTTATTTATATTTATTTGTTAAAATACATTTGCTTCATAGTAATATGCAAAAACATTGCGACAAAAGGCAATGTTGCTATGCACGAGCAGTTCATTGTTCTTTGAGGAAATGTTGTATTTAAGTCCTTTATTGAGGTATGCCCACGTGCGACAATTATGAGAAGAAAAAAAGTTTTTTTTTCAGATATTATTGGTAATTGGTCGCCCTCATCCTTACATCACAATGTAGGCCCAACTTACAGTTTAATAAATATTTGTATCATGGGGCATTTTGAAAATGGCTAAAAAAGAAATAGACAACACATAATAAGCATGAATAATCATAACAATACACAATTTTATTGTCTTATTACGAAGCACGTATAACGACAAGATGATAAAACGCTCGTTTCAGGAAAGTATCGCCACTTGTCCCATTAGTTTGTTAAACATCTATTGAAGGTACATTTATCACATTGCCAAATAATGACGGCATTTGACCTGTTTGTTACAGACGACTCTGATAAACATTGTTGGAAAAGGAGAAATCGCTCTTAACGAGCAATTCCTCCTTTTCCACAATGTTTTCTTCCCCACCAGAAGATCATTTTTCAAATTCATCACATTTTGAAACGCCGTCTGCAAATTCTTTCAATTTGGGACAGTCGAAAATTCCACGTTTGGTAAAGGGTTATAAGAGGCTTATGAAGCGTATGTGTTCAGATCCCGATACGGGGGTAAAGCTGATTCGAATCCTCACCTTGTTCCATTCCAAACTTCCCAATGGTCATTGTTACGTATCATGACAATGGAGCCATGTGATTTCAAGTTATTCACCCTCACCACCAGGCCACGGAGCCCAAACACGCACACACTCCGAATGTTAAGACGATACGACGATGCGTACATACACATACCTTAACTGTCACGTATTTTGAGTTACCACAAAGTCTTTCAAGAACCCTCTTACGAAGAAAACTGATCCGAGTTATCATATCGTTCCATCGCGGAAAGCCCATAATTGGACAGAACTTTCAGGTGACTTGTCCTATTGTCACACGGGTATTTGATAATATATGTTGGAAAAAAACATGTCTAATTGAGTCCTTATGATGTTAATAAACATGCTTTTAGAGGATTGTTTATCCGACTCGTCCACCCGTTTCATCCAGGTCAGTCAGCGAGAGCTCATGCGTTAAGATGATATAAACGAACCTGTCGAGTATCCTTGCCTATTGACAGATGGATTTTAACGTCATTTGTATGAAAGCACATCAAATTGAGTCAATTAACAGAAACTATCCACATCTGCATCGTCCATCCGTTCCAAACATGTCAGTCGAAAATTGCTAGTGCGTTTAGACGCAATATCTGAACCTGGCGGTTATCCCAGCATTTTGTCACATGTGCCCCTGGGTTCTAGCATCATAACTTTGAAAGCACGTCAAGTTGAGTCATTATGACCCTAACTAGGATCCGCGTTCGGATGATAACTGATCCGAATCATCCACCCGTTCCATCCAGGTCAGTCGGCGATTACTCGTGCGTTTAGACGATGCGTACAGAGACATCCGGGACCTTCCGGCACCCATTGACGTACAGCGCAGCGCGGAGATGAACGACTCCCGGAATCGTCGGTTCATAAAGCAGTAGGTAATGGGATTACAGCAAGACGAGAAATACGAGAGACAGAACATGGTGGACCAGGCAAATGTCGACACTCCCGTCACGAAACTCTCCTCGTGAAAACTCCTCCATGTTTGCAGGATGTAGAGCGGTGACCAGCACACGAAGAACTCGATTACGAGAACCAGCAACATCCGGATCACTCGGTACTTCCGGTTTTTCGCCAGGTCGTCGTGTTTGAGAAGTCTCGTTCTCTCCGTTTTTTGACGAGAGTTCCGAAGAAGACGTCCCACCGGGCTGCTAGTTTGGCTGTTAGGTTGGCTGCTAGTTGAGTCGGTGAAATAGTTGCGATCTGAACGGTCCGATCTGGGCGAAGATCTAGAGGGAGAGGACGACGTTAACGTCTTTACGGCGTACGTTCGAACGTGTGTGTGGTTTAACGCGATCATTTCGGATACCGTCTGACGTCTGGACTGCTCCCGGTTACCGTTGACGCCTGAAATAACATAAGAGTTGACGTTAACGTCATGAAGTATGTAACGTTTGTCTGCCTGCAGAATTATTGTTCTAGAGGACGAGATAAGGAACCGTAATACGTTTTAAGTTTTTAATATCGATGGTGACGTAAGCTTGAATCTTAATAGATTCACTATCGATGGCTGCTTTCTGGATACTAAAGTAATGAGTATTGAATGAATTGTACATGAGGAATAAAGTAATAATAGGCAAATCCTATATTGTTGGTACTCATTAGAATCGTCTACAAAAGATATATGATGCAGAAAAGAAATATAGAAATGAGTAAATGTATCCACTGGACTCTACGGTAACATTATAAATTACGACCGGCTTAGTGATAATTCAGCAAAGACGAAGACTATATATTGAGAATATTAATATCAATTGTCTCGACGAAACAATTCTGTGAATTCCAAAATAATAAAACGAAGAGGACATGTAAAGATGGTCTTCTATATAACCATCGGTTGTTTTTTTACAACACCATAATGAAATAACTTCAACGTGGTTACATTACAGGCAAGAAATAATCCAAATAATATGTGTATACATTCGAATCGTGCCAACTGGCCGATTAGAATTGATACCAACGATATAGGATTAAGAAAATAACAGAAATAAAAATGAAGTTGGTCTATTACTCGACCGGATGTATTTTACTATTACCATTATAGAAAACACTCTACGAGATACCAGGCGATCAAACGAAATTCTAGCTTGTATGGTGTTATATGATTGTATGACACACAATCAAAGGTAGTTATTGCAAGTTTAATGGATTCGGAATTGAGAAGTGTATGAATAATCTAGTTTAATACATGTATACATTGTTGTTTTTTTCTATTCGTAGAAGAAATTCTATTTAGAAAATATCTAAAACCTCATTCTGTATAGTTTAGTTCTTGAACGTCTCTTTCCAAAAATGATTCCCAGATACAAGTACGGATTCACACCTGTTGCGTGTCTACACGTGACACATATTTGCGCACTGATATGATCCCCAGTCAGGAGAAATCCACACCTGTCGGTATTACAGACTTAGATGACCCCACGCTGTAAATGCAAGTCTAGTCATGATGTCACAGATTTTAACCTCAAGTTGAAAAATGAGTATATTAAACGTATGCGCGACCATATGAAAAATGTATTTTGCACAAGACAACAGTTTGGTGTAACCTCCAGAAAGTAATATTTGCCGAAGTTTTGCATATTAATATTACACGATATTAACGAAGACCCAGATGTGGACAAAGTGGCCAACAGTTGCCAGCGTCCATAAGAAGTTCCAAAGGAATCCTAAGATATAATATTTTGTCCAAATGATTATAAGCAATAATTCATTAATATGTGGCTCGTTCTATACAAAATGTCTCGTTTATTACACAGGGGTCTATAGTTATCATTATAAATATAGTTTATAGGTAACATTGTTTGAGAAGCAGACGACTTTAAACGGGTGGTTTCCGGATCTTCCATTCGAGAGTAGTGGCCCTTTTTATCATATTAAGTATGGTCCCATGTGGATTATTGTCGTGTCTTTTAACCCTTTACCAAACGAAATATTTTCGACTTTCCCAAATGCAAAGAGTTTGCAGAAGACATTTCAAAATGTGATGAACTTAAAAAATACTCCTCTTATAGGGCTGAATGCATTGTGGGAAATGGAGAAATTGCTCATTAAGAGCAATATCCCCTTTTCCCATAATGTTTTCCAGAGTTGTCTGCAACAAACCAGTCAAATGCCGTTATTTTTTAGTAACATGTTAATGCATCGTGCAGAAACACTGTGATTTTTTCGCGAACGAACGATTTTCTTCTTCAGTATGCTTTCATGTAAAAATAATGCAGATTAGAAGAAACAATTTACATTGGTAATTTTTAATATTAAACTTACAGCAGTACTTGAAGATCACATATCCATTATGTACTTGTAATTTAACAGATTCCACCAATTTGGAGTGTTTATCTCATTTGAGTTGGAAACAACAACAGACGATGAAAAATTGCATTTGTATTTATGATATTGATAGAAACAATTATGACATTAGGAGATAAAGTTCCGTTGTCATCTTGGTTTCTAAATACATCTGGAGCTGGTGTGTCAACATGCTGTATTGTGGTGTAAGGTTTTTTGTGAGGAGGGGAGAAGGAAACAGAATCATGGAGAATAACTGTCAGTATCAAACACTTCATAAATCTATTAGAATATGTCAAAAGTATAGAAGATGAAATAGGTTATATAATGCATTCGGCTTCCTTCTGTAGCTTTACATTTTTAAGACAACAGGACATATAATGGGGATTCAATCATTTTTCATTTCGTCATAAAATGCCAGTTCCCCGAGAGAAATAGAGTGCACTTGTCGGTTTTCTTGTTAAATTATTTCACCAGTCCTATTAACGAGATTAGTTCATTTCCTCATATGGTCAAATTTGTCAAAACTTGAATTAAACACCCGTCGACATTTTAAAAGATGTTTAAAAAATAAATACTATCTTTGTGATTTGGTGAGGAAACCATTGAGGCAAAAGCGGAAAATGGTCACCACGAGCAACGTATGGCTTTGTCAGTCGTTGTTTGTGTCTCATATTATCAGATTCGCAAAACTTAAAACAAAATATCGGGTAGAGAACTTGAAATCGTATGGCCTCCTTTCAGCGTGGGTTCAAACCAATATGACGACATTTGTATGTTCATGAGAGGCAGTCGACGGACAGTCCGACTGACTTACAGAATGCCGATGGTTTTATCCGTCTTTATCAGCCCTTGTATGCAGTCAAGTTTAGCCCCTACATTATAATGACTCGGATATAGCAGCATAACCGAAAAACTGTTGAGGCGATGTAATACCCATTTAGATATATGTTAATGAATAGAACCCGATATTGACGAGGACAATATACGTGTAAGTGTCGTTACGTACATAGAGAAACTCCAAATATGCGCTATACATTTAGATATATGTTAATGAATAGAACCCGATATTGACGAGGACAATATACCGGATAGTGTCGTTACGTACATAGAGAAACTCCAAATATGCACTATACATTTAGATATATGTTAATGAATAGAACCCGATATTGACGAGGACAATATACCGGATAGTGTCGTTACGTACATAGAGAAACTCCAAATATGCACTATACATTTAGATATATGTTAATGAATAGAACCCGATATTGACGAGGACAATATACCGGATAGTGTCGTTACGTATATAGAGAAACTCCAAATATGCACTTTACATTTAGATAAGGCTTCACTTGACATAGACAACTTTGAACCCATTACAAGGTGTGGGAAAATGCGTTCACATGGTGTGGCTCGGTGTATAAGCACGTTGGTTTGGGTCGTTGTGGCCTAAAAAGTAGTTATTTTAATTTTTATACGTCCCACTTCCGAGGTGTTTCACAGGTAAGTTTTACCTTAGGAATATATTTATTGATACTATGTGACTGTTTTGTCTTCTCTCGCATGTTCTTAATTTGTTTTGTTTGTCATTCACAGGACTACATCTCCATGCGGTTGGAAGCACATATCGATATCAACAGTCGGGGCGTAAAACACCAAGTGTACTTTCAATGTCATCTCTCATCGATTCTAGCGCAGAAGTAATTAATGCATATAAACTAGTTATCTACTCGAGAATCGGTGAGATATACTTTAAGAATCCTGGTGACAATTTTAGATCGACTTCGAAAAGGAACCTTCAAAGCTTCAAAGCTGTAGAGACAAAAAAGTCGTAATTCCTAACTAAAAGTACAGAAAATACGAGATACTTGTTTTACATAGATGATTTACTTGGTTGTACTTTTAAGTGATAAATGATTTATCAAAGCGCAAATAAAGAAGGAAGCTGCATTTCGTCTTAAAATGGTTTGTTCAATAGATCTCTATTTTGATATCAAGCGCGAGAATTTATTAGATAACATACTGGGACAATTCCTGTATGGTTATTACCGCTCGACATAAATAAGCAGATATCTTGTCATAGCGTTTCCTACGTTATAGCGTGTACTTTTAACTCTTTAACCCTTTCCCAAACAACAAATTTTCAACTGTTCCAATTTGAAAGAGTTTGCAGACGACATTTCAAAATGTGATGAAATTGTAAAATAGTCCTCTGATAGGGAAGAAAACATTGTGGGAAACGAGCAATTTTTCCTTTTCCCACAATGTTTTCTGAAGTCGTCTGCAACAAAGTGGTCAAATATCGTTATTGTTTTGGAAAGTATTAAAAGGTGCTTGTTCACAGAAGTGAAATAGTCAAAATAAAATATCGTTGAAAGAATACAGTTTGTGTGCATTTTGATTTGATAAACAATTAAAAGTAGCTATGCAAATCATAATTAATTTAGGAAGCGTCAATTTGTCTGAGTATGAACAGTTTATATGCGGTACGTCTCAAAAGGGATGTCACATTTTTGGATTAAAATGCATGTTATTGTATTGTTTACACATTTAAAAAGGCAAAAACAATCGAAATCTGCTTCAAATGGATATTATTCAGTGCTTATCATAAAACAGGACAGCAGTCTTGCAGTTTTAAGGAAATACATTTTTAACTTGGTTTTTCCACATCTGTGAACAAGCGCCTTTAAAGCGCTAAAACATAAACCTTTCCAAGTTTCCGAATGGACCTTGATGAATTAAAATGAATTGACCGAATTTCATATTACCAATTGTGTTGGGGTTTAGCGTTGGCACGCCATCACCACAAAATTCCTTTTTTATTAATATTTCGAAGATGAATGATTAATATTCAAATATTGAAGCAGCGAACGAACGAATATCTTTCTCATTAACACTTTGTTATGTACAGACAACACAGGATTCAAAGAATCAATAAAGACGTCAGTATTTTACTTCAAACGATTCATAATTCGTTATGCTACGTGGTAACAGCTTATCAAAAGTCTGTTCTTGGAGGACTGTTTGAGACTAATGTACTAAGGTACACGTGAAAGTCCACACCTGTTGCGTGTTTGTATGCGACACACTATTGCGCACTAAAATGACCCATGTTCAGAAGAAGATGGCACCTGTCGATTTTGCAGACTTAGATGACCCATCAGCGTAAATGTTAGTCAGCATTAATTTGGGTCCTTTCTATGAATTTTGCAGGGATCCAACCTGCCACCTCCAAAACATAAGACTAACAACTCATATAATTCCGAGGCAGTGCTACAAGTTCTTTAACCCTTATAGTGCTGGAACCGACTTCATGCTTATGCAAACAGGTAAGATTAGGGGCTAGCCTGTGATCTAACCTGTTTCCTTCTCTGCGTATCTTTCCTCATCAAAATTAAGCAGATATTTAATGTTTTGAAGAGCAGACGACACAAAAATTTACCATCATTCTAAAGGTTGATACACATGGTTATACACCAGTTTTATAAACGGAAGGACTTGCTATAACTGCTTGAATGTAGAAAAGACGACGTTGTGCCACATACATACCATATCCCATTCAATGTAAAGAATTCCGCTACTGCAAAAGTTTGAAACATCGATCAGCAGTATGACAATAAACTTAAATTATCTTTTCATCTGCATGCGTTAGAATTTTTACCATATGTTGAATTTTCGACTGTCCCAAATTGAAAGAGTTTGCAGACGACATTTCAAAATATGATGAAATTGAAAAATAATCTTCTTGTAATGCAGAAAACAATTGTGGGAAAAGGAGGAATTGTTCGTTGAAAACACTCCATGCACGAAACTACTTTGTCTTTTTTCGAGCAACATTACGGCGTTCAGACATTGTAAGTTGAGAATGATTCGTTTCTGTAAGAAAAGATTAAGCCTTTACTATGGCTTAATAGGATATTAAAAGAATTGATGATAACGTCAACGAGTTCATGGAAGATGGAAAACCAAACCTTATCACGCTTTTGTTTGAAACGGATTCGCCTTTAATGGAATGCATTTTGTTTTCATTACTACATGAGCACGGAAAGGCTTATCTATTCCATTCACGAAATATGTCCAAAATTCAAGAATTTGTGCAGAAGAAAAGATAAAATGTTCACTGCAAATATTTTAACATGTGCATTAAGCTGTAACGCCCGTACAATATTTGCAGCTATGCTATGCTTATATCAGGGTAGGGTTTTACAGACTAATGTTTTATATGGTTTAAATACGAAGCAATCGTTTTTCCTTAATGGAATGATCTTTCAAATTCGTATACAGATCTAAAATAAAGGTTTTGAATGGCAAACTATCTGAAAGTCTATAACATTCAGTTAACCGATATAGAAGCCATGTGTTTAACGTCACTGAACGCTTCCATATCAAGTTCCTGATTCACGAAAACCTTTCTTGTCATTTTATGTGAGCACGCTTTTCAAAATCATTTACGGCAAATGACGAATTTGCTACAAATGAGCAAATTCTTCTTTTGCCATGAATATGCTTATGGGTGATGTAGTTTGTTCTACTTGTTCTTTAACCCTTTACTAAACGTCAGATTTTCGACTTTCCAAAAATGAAGAACTTTGCAGACGATATTTCATAATGTAATGACATTAAAAAAGAAATCTTCTGATTGGACAGAAAACATTGTGGGAAAAGGAAAAGTTGCTCGTTAAGAGCAACTACTCCTTTTACCACCATGTTTTCATGAGTCTTCTGCAACAAACAGGTCAAACGTCGTTATTGTTTGGTAATGGGTTAAAATAATTCAAGAGATATGAGCTTGTTAAGCGGTGTGCTTCAGACTCAAGCATGTTCACCAAGTCAGTGATATGTTTGACAAAATGTTGAGCAAGTTGTTTGTGTGAATTGTGTAACTGTGTTTTAATATTTATATTTCATTTTGCAGGCATTAATGTTCAATCTAGCTTTGTTCTTATATAAGAGCCGCAAGATTAGGCTTCTTTGTTACAGAAATCGACATTGAATTGTTTGTAATGATAAAATCCAAAACTCTTTTATTTGCAAGCAATTCGGTTTATGATGTTGGGACGTGTGTCTCAAAAGGTTAGGTCCGTCTAAAACACGATTCAAACAACAAATGATAAATGTGAAACATGATGTTTAAACACAACCTAACTGCTTTATCGACTCGCGCCTATACCCTGGCGGCCAATCCTTCTTTACTAATGTCCGTTATACATTAGCATAAAACGTTAAACCATTTCTCCTATTTGAAGGAATTTCGTGAAAAACTTCTCATTGCATTCGGTATTCGCCTTAGCCCAGAAACAAACAACAACGAAACATTTACGCCTGGATCATTCGGACTAGTCCTATTATAGATATATTTACTAGTAGATGTATTATATTTCTAGTTTTAATACGCAATGAATGGCTTGATATCGTTACCCTACAAAAGAATCTAAAACTTTACGGACCAACATCTACTTATGATTCATATAAATGCAGGTTTTTCGAAGTATTTGGAATTTATTGCAAAGGGAAAATATTGCCCTTGGTCTTAATGACTTGTTTCACAAATAGGTGCATCAACTGTTTCTGTAAAATAATTTGCGAAATTGCTGAACCCGATCTTACCCATTACCAAACGATAGTAACATTTGGCCAGTTTGTTGCAGACGACATTGGAAAACATTGTCGGAAAAAGAAGAAATTGCTCTTAACGTGCAATTTATCCTTTTCCCACAATGTTTTCTGCCCTATCAGAAGATTGTTTTTTAATTTAATGGCATTATAAAATATCGACTTCAAACTCTTTTAATTTGGGACAGTCGAAAATTTCGCGATTGGTAAAGGGTTAATAGGTTATCCTTTTATAAGGTGAAGGCGTTATTCAGGATCAAGATGTATTGTTCAGGAAAAAACGAATACTTGCCATTGCTTCTTGATTGATGAAAGCTTTTAGAGAGCGTTTAAATGATGCTTTATCACAAGAAACATTTTAACAGAATATCTTAATCATTTCTCAAATGACACAACTGATCTAGGCATTTTGATTTTTTTCTCTATCTATCTGATTTGATTTTTTTTATCATTCCATAACGGTTTGTAATTATGAAGTGTCTGTCAGACTTCGGAATGGTTTTTTATGCAGACAGTATCCTGACCCTTTTTTCTTTTCTTTATATATAAATCTATTATATGGGACAACTCTTCAATAAACATATGAAATGCCATGTATTGTTTAACCCTTCCCCAAACAATGACGACATTTGACCTCTTTGTTGCAGACGACTTTAGAAAATATTATGGGAAAAGGAGAAATTGCTCGTAACGATTTCTCCATTTCCTACAAGGTTTTCTGCTCTATCTGAAGAATATTTTTCAATTTCATCACATTTTTAAATGTCGTGTGCAAACTCTTTCAATTTGAGACAGTCGAAAATTGTTTGAAAAAGGGTTAATTAATAAGTTAAAAGCAAAGAATCTGATAATGCTATACATATAACGGCAACATGCTTAATGCTGGGCTAAGCTTTGTTTTTGTTAGTCTCTTTCTTTACAATATATGGCTTCTAAGGCTGACAGGGAAAAATCGTTCTCTGAATATATTTACTTTCTAATTAGTGTGATTTCAAATTCGGTCTTTTAAAATGTTGGCAGCTGTGACTTCCTGAAAGCATAATCCAGCAATAAAATTTGCATGATCATATCATTGGAATTCCTCTTACGAATATGCATGTCTGCTATGGAAATCGTAAAATCGCTGATGATATTGAAAGAACCCTTCACAAATACTTTAAAACCCATTTATTTTTAAACACAATGACTGGCAAGGTTTCAAATGATACAGGTCTAGTATAAAAGCATTTGTTTCTCTTTAATCATTTGGTAGTGATTGTGAGAGTTTCAAATATTAATCACGAGCATTGATATCATTGCCATTAAGAGAAGAAAGACATATATTCTTTTCATACTATAAAGGGACCTTTGAATGAATACGATTGAATAAAACCTGACTAAACTTTTGGATCTTTTATCAATGGATTTAGAACAAGCAAAGCTGCTCTTCTCAGGCACTCATCAACGATACGTTAGAATACTTAAACGGTTTCCCAACACGTTTTCTACGACCACTGATCTTATCAGCGGTAATAAACGTGAATTTCGTTACCTGATGAAACATGCGTTCGTCAGAATTAAACAAACTTGAACCAGCGCTTCCAGAGTTACCCTGTCGTTTCTATTCTACAAGGAATATATGCGATGCGGTGACTTGTTTAATTTGCAAATGGGCCGTCTCACAAAGAAGTGCAACTTTACACTTGCATGTACGTGTAAGATATTCGTTTGAATTGTCTTTATACGTGTCTCACTAGGATGGGGATGGAATGTATTTTACACGATCGGACGATTATAAACTAGATATATAGGATAAGTATGGGCTCATACAATATAATAATGCCCGCCAACACCGCCAGAAATGCGGCCATCTTTATGAGACACGCGTAAAGAAAATTCGCACGATCATCATACACATTAACAAAGACGTAAAGTTACACTTCTTTGTAAGACGGTTCCAAGGACCAATTTGATTGCTTACCATTTCTATTGGATCTACTGGGTACGTTCGTCTGAATCGTTATACCGCTAAACAGCGTGCATATGATCTTAACATAGGCGCCCGTCATCAGTATCAGCGGTAAAAACATCAGGAAAACGTCTAGAAACACCGTGTAGACCTTCTCCAGTGTTAGACTAGTCCAGATCTCCAGGCAACGACAGAATCCCGGTCGTATCTCCACGTGGGTCGTAGCCACGCCTATCGGTATCACGATCACCATTGACAACGCCCAGCAACCACCAATCGTCTTGTAGGCGTGCGACAAGGTCTGCCAGCGACGGGAGTGTAACGGTCGGCAAATAGCGAAGTACCGTTCTAGTGAGATGGCGACCAACGTGAAACAGCTAGCACCGACAGACACACCTGAAAAATAGTAAATATAGACGGCATTATTAGTAGCCAAAACGGGGAACCAGGGCTCTATGGTACTAGTGTTGGGCGGTTTGATAAAGTAAACGGTGCGCAAGAGTTAGAACATAAGTATTCATTACACACTGGCCTTCCCGCAAATCTTCACTGATCATTTGGTGGAGAGAAAGCCTTCGGAAAGAATGTGTCCAGTTTTGGTGAGAAAAATACCCAACTATCATATGATACAGAAGAAACCTTTATTTTGTTTGATTCCAAGGCCCTCTGTCATCATGGTTTTGGACGTCTCTCATGCAGAAACTAATATTTCGACTCCTTCGTTTACCCTACGTAAAGTTGGACAAGAATTTCGCCATGGGAAGAACTGTACCACATAAACATATGATACCATATTTCCGCTGGATGATTAAACAGGAAGCGACACTTCTAATCCGACATTTATTATAAATTGTTTTCATATTGACACGACTAATACCAGAAGTATCAATGTCAGTAAAATAGCATTAAGAAGACAGTGTTGTCATAGAAATAGATCATAAAAATCGAGAACGCCCATCTCTTTGCAATACTTGGTAAACAACGAAGGTTTTGATACATGGCGTCAATATCTTACTTAAAGGTCAATTTTCATCCATTTAGTACACGGCTTATCAACTCTCAACGTCACAGAATCTAGAAATATTCGTATGTCTTCTCCATACTGAGCCGACCATGCTAAACTAAATAACAAAATTACAAAATGCGAGAAAGAATCCTGTGACCAAGATGGAGCTCAGCTTAACAAGTTCATATATTTTGTAACAAAATGTCACAACTAACCACGACTTCATCGGTTACAGCGGTACAGGGGAAGAGGGTTGGCCTATGATACGTAGTTTCGCGTCTTTGTTCCCCGTCAGCAGCAGAATGTCGAGACTAACTCACAAATAGGCGCAAATACTGGTCATGTATCCGGGAAGCAGTCATCGAGAGTTTATTTTGAGCTTTCATTACAAAATTAAAATTTAAAGATAAAAAAGTTAAACCCATAGCTAAATGCAATGTTACCTAAAAACTGTTGATAAACAGAGCAAATCTACGAACAAACAATCTTACACACTCAGGTAAAGTTAACATCTGTATACCATGAAGGGCAATCGGAACTTCTCGGATATTAACGTGAGCTGAGAAATACACCTCGGATATAAGTGTAGGGTTACAGTTTGTCGGGTAAATCGGCCCCGGCGTATTACACTTTTTCTAAGCGTGCACGTTAAGTAGTTCAATGTGTATGGAAATGTTGGTCTGTTGGACACCCTTTTAAATAAATTATAATTGTTTCCCTGATCAAATTAAACGACCTTTTAGATTTCACATTTAAGATCTATTTTTGAAAACGAAAGCGAAGTGACATCATTCCGCGGTATCCCTATTATTTCAGAGGTGTTTTCATTGGATAAACCCGATGTGTTCAGATTGCATGAAGGGTTTGATAGCACTAAAGCAAGACGATAATTCTGTTTATCAAACACGCCTCTAATGACACGCTGTCATTTCAAATTACGAACGGCGCACTACTTTATGACATTGCTCGCAGAGTTACAATAGCGGTAATTCGGCTCTTCATGCGGAGTATAAAAAGCGGATGTGCGGATGCATTGTGGGGCATATTGATGTTGGCAGCGTAGTTAATGATCATATTATGAATGCCACGATGTTAAGTTGCTTGACCTTTTCACTGTCAATTCAAAATATCGTATGGCCGTGATAAACATGAATCAAAGCGCTGATAGCGCTGAAGGACTAAGGTGTGATTAAAGCAAGATGATTGAGGATGCATTTGAAAACTTCTTTGGACAACATTTCTAGGAAAACAACTGCTCCTTTTACCACCATTACTATAATTATTATTTCTGTGAACAGAGACTGAACGCTAGTCTATTTTTTGAACATCTGGACATTTTACGATTTCCCATGAGGCAACAGTTATAATGATATAGAGCAAAACAAAGCGAGTAAATCTGGACTACATTTCTAAGAAGGTATTAGTCCGCACAGTGAAGGTGGATGTTTAATGAGTAATTGGGGTCAGACCGCTGTTTGTGTATCGATAAAGTACCGTCCCTCAAAAAGTGGTATGTAAATTTAATGGACTAAGGTGCTAACGCACCCTTAGTCCAAAAACTACAAGATCTGTTCTTTGAAGAGGCGATGTTACGGCGCTAAGTCCATCAACGTGATCATACGATACCAATGCATAGGAAAACTGCAGCTGGCATTTCATAGATACTTTAAGTTATTTTTGATATGTTGAAATATTTACTTAGTTAAAGTGACTGAACTGAACATTTTTACTCCTCCTTTTTGTATCCTCATTGCATTGTTAAACACCAAGTTGTAGAATGAATGTTACTTGTTTGGGAATCTTTAACCATTTTCGAAAATCTAATTGTTAGCGGAGACAAGATAGCAATAAGATGTTTCTGATATGGACATATTCTAGCCTTCTCGTTTTATACAATGTCCAGTAGCAATTTCTGGAATGCTTAACTTCGATAACATTAACTTTTCTTTGCTGAAAATTGCTTCAAAAAGCGAGTTATGATCACATTTGAATTTGCACCGGCTTAGAAATTAAATTCGTTGGTTTGTTAAGTATTGGGCGTCATAAAGTAAAGCCATAACACCCAGTAAACATTGAAAAGTGATATGTCGCTGGGAAATGTTTCATAACCTTTCATAACACTGCACAGAACATTAGAAAGATCAAAGAGAAAACAATTGGAAAGAAAACTTATAGCTTAAAAAATCAAAAGTTGTTAAAAGGAATTGTAAAAAAATACGTCCGTGTGACATGTATTGCAACTGTAATGAAGGCTTGCCTACGGAGTTTGCTCGTTAATGTAGATCGGTTGACGACTTCAATGTCAGTATCAGATAAAAGATCGGGTCAAAGTCATGCGAGTCATGCGAGTCTTTAAGCCGGAGGACTGGCAAACTGGAGTGCTGAAGACCATATTGTTTCTTGAACAAGGCTCCGACAATACTAGCGTATGAATAAGTAAGTTGCCGTCGCATGTGCCTGTGGTATGAGCTAGCCTGGAATCCAGGCCCATGCGTATACCCCGCACTAGTGCGGGTTAAAGCCATCGACAAGGACCCCCAACTAGTTATGAGTAAGTATGCACTGCAAGTTTTCGTTCAACAAGCATATTTAATCATCTGGCTTTGACAAAATATTCATTTAGTAAGATGCCTGTTGAACGAATGCAACTTCGCAGGAATTGAAAGCTCAAATTTAATCCATCGTCTCAAAAATCTTTGACTGAAGAGTTTTTTGTCGGATAACGCCACGATCTTCCTACACGACATTCGCAATGAAACTAAAACAATATAACGATCTTGGATCATAGCGAGTGATACTGTATTCTGGTGATATAGCGAGCATGTCTTGTCTGAGCGCATCACAGACTTTTATGACCACAGCCGCGTCGACTTGTTGTTGATTCTGTAGACGCTTTCATTAGCTTTCTCTAGACGTCTTTGCAATGTTTGCGTAATTAGATGTTGATGCGTTTCTTTTGTGAGAACGTGGGAGTATGTTACATTTTTGTTTAAAATAAAAACGCGTTCAGACATGAAAACAGTCGAACTTGAACCCAAACCCAGACGTGGGCGTGCATAAAAAGACACCTGAACTGACTCATTAAATGTATATTAGTTTAAACTTATTTATTTTACATCGATTGTGAAACAAGTTCTTACAACTTAGATTTATCACTCTCGATTCTTCTTCCTGGTAATATAACCAGTATTTGTGCCTTATATGGATAAATGAAAGTTTGCAATGCAGATCCCGCGAGTCACAGGAATCGAACATACGACCTTCGAGTCCAGAAGCCGACGCTCTACCACTGGAACACTGTCCTCTACATTTAATGTATATTCCATTTAGTTTAAAATAGAACCGTGTTGTTATATTAAAATGAAAGCATCAGCATGTGACCATTTACAATAAGGTGAAGGGATATTAACTTAATCGGAATTGAAATGAACCCATTTGAATAAAACAAACCCAAGCACGAAATCAACATGCAATGGCGTAAACAAGTAGAAGAGCGAAAGGGGTGAAGTGGTATCTTTCTATAGATACATTTAATTGTATAACAAAGAACAATACAAACACTTTATTGTTTCAACGACAATCCATTTTGATTTTCAAATGTTCTTCTTTTTTTTTAACGAACCCCTTTAATTCCCATAATGCGGAATGAACTCACATGATCGGGCCACATTCGGAGTTTGTTGGTTGTAGCATATTGAGACATACCAAAAGGTTTGACCATTTCGTTAGCGCCGACTATTGTGGGTGACTCTCTAAAATATAGTTGAACATTTCTCGAAAGTATATCCATAGAGGAATGTCAATTACTTAAAAGCGTATCCATATGCCCATATCCATATCTTTCTTAATGAACTTGACATACTTTCATTTCAAAAGACAGCAATTTGATTGGCATAGATTAAAGCGCCTCATAAGACATGTTTTCAATAATGTAGCGCCGGTTAAAATAGTTATGCTACGTCGATCTAAACTCGTGATGCCCCATCTTTTAAACCCGAACCTGCTTTAAACGCGTGTCTTCTTGTTTGTCCTAACATTGTTTTCAACAACACCGTTACCGTGTTATCGTGAAAACAGTTAACAACTATGCTTATTTTCTTTGCAATCTATCAGTACTGAACTTGGCTATAGGATTGTTCCCAACAAAACGCAATAATGAAATAATGCCTCGCTATTTCTAAGAGTAACAAAGGGGAAACCGTTCAAACCTTCAATTTCTGTTGTTGTTTTCCAGAAAGATATCAATGAAAAAATAAGATAATCGTTATCTTAATTATTCATTAATGATAACCAATCATTTTGTTTTTATCAGAAGTCGAATACATTACTGAGAAAAACATTCTCCAAAGAAAGAGGGTTGTAACAACCGGAAATGTAATTAAACGCGAATTATAATGATTGCTGCAATTCCTGTTTTTATTACACATCCGGTTGTTATAGAGGATTAAAGCCTCTACCACTTAGATCCATTTCGATAGTACCACATCAAACGACTTAAGAAACCATTGTGACAATTATATGTACAAATAAATCCTTCTTGATTCTCATCTGGTTAACAGATAATTCCAACATAAACAATTCTTAAACACTCAGATGATGTGAAAGAACAATGTCATTCGTGATGAAATTTCTGTTCGTAGCTGGACATTCATCGTCCTATAAAGAGTTGGATGTTGGGTTTGCATATGGATATGACATAATGATGATTAGTCCCCAAGATATTCGTCGCTTTCCAGCTTGCTGTATTTGTCATGTAAAACCGCGTCGCGGGTTAATGTATTGCTTTTGGTGGTTCTCCGCTGCCAACAATGTTTCATGCATCGTAGTTCCCATTGTCTGTTGGTATTCGGTTTAACCGTAACGGACAAACAACCTGCTTCCATATCATCTCGTTTAATGATTTTTAAACTAGCCCAAATGGAAAGTAACTACATGCGACTGTCATACAGCATGGCGAATTGTGTTTGAATTGTAGTTATCTGAATTAATCATTGCAATAAAAACGTAAACTTCTCAATTTGAGAAGTATGCCCTGTTGTCACAACAATATGAAACAGATGCATAAGGTGAGATATAGTGGGTTAAGGCGTTAATGCCTATGACGACAGATGCATCTAAGCCCCTTCAATCCATTACAGAAGCGGAATTCTGTAACAAGTCTACTATGAAAGTATCAACAGGGACAATACGAGTTTATCCCATGTGTCTCTACAGCAATGAATAGTGCAATAAACTCATGGAAAGGCAAACTCCTTCTTGTTCAGATTGTAAAAGAACATTTGTTTTGAAAGTAAAACATGTCGTCCCAGTCGCCCAATTCTATTCAGATAAAAAACAAACAACCTTAATGAATCTGCGGGGGAAGGGACAAGGGAACAGTGTGAAGGTCTATTTCAAAACGTGTGGGTGGCCAGACTTAAAAACGACAGAGGACGATAAATGGTATGAACGGACTCTTTGACTTGTTATGCTAAAAAGAAAGTTCTTGTCATAAACAATTCCTTGTTCAGTCACGATGGTTACTCCAGTCCTTTGTCAAATTTGGTATTATGGACAAAGGGGTAAAATCCCTATTATAAATGTTAGACACTCGTGAATAATTCATTAATTAATCATTACTATGAGTTTTAATATAAAATGATTTTGTTTAAACTTTTGAATCCTTTTCCAACAAATCACTTGTACTCACAGATAATGGTGTTTGGTTTTGACACTAAGACACGTCAATGCTACCACAGAAATAATGTGTGGTGTAGTATTTGCCAATTTAACAAATCTGCATATGGTTATCTTAACCCTTTCCCAAACGACACATTTTCGACTGTTCCAAATTGAAACAGTTTGAAGACGACATTTCAAAATGCGATGAAATTTAGAAATATTCTTCAGATAAAGCAGAAAACCTTGTGGGAAAAGGAGAAATTGCTCGTTACGAGCAATTTTTCCTTTACCCACAATGTTTTCTAAAGTCGTCTGCAACAAAGCGGTCAAACATCGTTAATTTCTGGGAAAGGGTTGAGAAGCAACGCATTTAGGATTCAGGGGGTGTTTTATTTTACATTAAAACAGTGGGGTCAGCATTTTTGCATTGCATGATAAAATTGGGATGAGTCAACATCGTAATATTCAGCATTTTTGGCGCCAATATTTCGAAGTAATGACGTAGGCGACAATTTTGATGGGATAAAGGAGATTTTATCTTAAATGTCAAACGTTGAAACAATAACGTTTTGTATGGTACACTGTATGATACACTCTTAAAAGCATTGTCTATTCATCAAGCGCCAATATATTTAACCATGTATAGTCTAAATGCTGTAGATCTCAAAACTGTTGCAACGGTTTGGGTATAACTACATATGTATTCACTGTGTAAAAGCTCTAAGAGCTCTACAACGTAATAACTTTGATTTCAATATATATTGTTTTGTGCGTTTTATACAAACGTACAGCAGTTGTAGGGTTTCAAAGAAATTAATTTCTAACTTTTAAATTTCCTCACATCTGCGAAAACGCATCTTTAAGAAATTGTCTTGCAAACTCAGAAAAGTGTGTGCGTTTCAAGCATGACAAATGTCTTCAAATACATTACCATATGACGCAATTTGTCGTTCCTCATTAAAATGTTTTATCCTCGGAAGACAGAATGGCACTGAGTTTAATGCGTCTGTTGAATTTTGACAAATTTCCAAACTATGACAAATCAAAACGTAGCCAGGTTTCTTGGAGTATCTTTATCGAGGTGTGCTGCTTCAGTGTATTGTCTTTCTCACATTTCAGCGGTGTTTTATTTGCAGATTCTCTGAAAATGCAGTATTTTTTTTTTTATTAAAATGAATTAAATTTACATTGTTAAATTCATTTCTTAACGTTTTTTGAAAGACATTATGGACAAGCCATAATGGTTGCTTCAATTGAGGATCAAGATGGATGAAAACGCCATGGTTAGAACTTCTAGATATCAGAACTGGTCAGACAGTATGCTGTCTCGTACAGAAATGTTCAAGTAAAACATCTGGCGTCTATCGACCTCAAACGGTGGCCGTTAGAATAACTTAGCGTAATTATTACCCGTCTCGCTGTCGAATAGTGAGAAGCACGGATAGAAAGCAGAAACGAACGGATGCTTTATGTGCGGAATTACGAGT
The DNA here is from genome assembly GCA_947846245.1 of Cerastoderma edule. Lineage (NCBI taxonomy): Eukaryota > Metazoa > Mollusca > Bivalvia > Cardiida > Cardiidae > Cerastoderma > Cerastoderma edule. The sequence continues at coordinate 49,711,796 of OX401408.1, forward strand.
TTATGGATCCTTCCTGCATAATTCTGCAATATCACAATATTTAGCAGACACGATGCATATATCACAATTCTTTTCGTCAATGCACACGATATCAGTCGCTCTCAACCCAAGAGACGCCGTCGGAAATGCTGAATCCAGATCAAAGACGAGAAGTACATTTCAGTTAAACCCCATACTTTATATAACCTCGTCCTGACGCATGAAACGTCTTTAGAACTGACAGGAATAAAAGGATAAAATGATCCTTTATATGACAAATTTATTCTTTTGTCATGATGGTTTCTACCTAATATATTAGACAAATATCCGAGGGTTTTCCATTCAATACTTTTGTTGTCTGCTGTTGCTTTTAATTAGATCAAGCACAATTTCCCATATGAGTAAATTTGATTACAAAAATACAGTTCTCCATTATAATTGTGAAAAACGATATGTAGAGAGTTCAATAACAGTTCAATCGTAAAACTTTCACAACTTTGAAGGACTTACTATATTCTTGCATTGAATCCTCAGTAAGTCAGCTGCATCCTGGCAATATTGGGAACCAGCCATATCTCCCAGATTGCCATATCTTCCCCTTTACACAGAGTACGAAGTGTGATCGCATTTCCATATAAAGCAAATATATATCTACAAGCCTCTTTGGTTTTCATTACATATTTGGTTTTGGCACAACGTAGAATGTGGTTATCTATAATTGACTTAGTGCAACATGACTTTAGGAAATCCATCACGATAACAAAACAAAGAAAATTACTCTACCCTTGATAAAAGGCATCTATATTCATTGAATATTTTGTAATCGAATTGTGGGGATTTCCATGGTTCATTCCGTTAGTAATATGTATAAAACGTAAAGAGCAACAACCGATTAATACCGTCTGGCTCTCTTCGGTAAAGTACATTACCTACTAAGGTCACACGTGTCAGCACGTTAAAAAAAGTATATAAAGTTGTACCATAACATCCAGTTCTGTTAGGTCTTTGTTTATTGTATGTACATCTATGGTAAACTCCATTTACCTTTAGGGCTGATTGACATTGCGGAACCATCGGTATGCTATATTCTCTCAATGTTTTAGAAAATGATATCAATTCTTATAATACAGCCGGTAAAGTATTTGTCTGTGGCGACACAAATAGCCGTGTAGGAAACAAAAGAGATTACATTGAAAATGACTATGTTTTAGATTGTGAAGATACTCTTTGTACTTTGCCACCCCCAGCCCGTAAATCGTCTGATCCAAAATCAAATCGGTTTGGAGAATATTTATTAGATTTATGCAAAACCACTAACGTACGTATCGTAAATGGTCGTCTGCACTCCGACCGAGAAATCGGTAAAATAACATGTTTAACATATAATGGGCAAAGTACTGTAGATTATCTTCTCACAATGACAGAGAATTTTGAGTTTATCAAGGATTTTTCTGTTCATAACTTTACTCATCTCTCAAATCATGCACCTCTGGCATTTTCATTGAGAATACATCATCGCATTATCAATGAAAATTCCAGCACTGTTAAAAATGTTATCAAATGGGACCCTTTGTATAGAGAAATGTTTTTACAGGATTTAACCACAGGTATAGACCAATTAGAAAACTTGTTATTACAACAGACTGAAACACGCGCAGACTCGGATCACCTGGTTAATTTATGCAGTGACTTTTTTAACTCTTGTGGCAATAAATACTTCAAGAAAAACATACGTTGCTCAGATGTATCTTTCATTGACCAAGATAAACACCAGAATAACTGGTTTGACATAGAATGCAGAACGAAACGAAACGCATATAAAGATGCAGTTAAGAACCTTAACCGAGAGTTATCCGAGTCTAACCGCAAACACATGTATTTGAAACGTAAAGACTTTAAGTATTGTTGCAAAAAGAAAAAAGCCCAGTATAACAAAGATTTGGCAAACAAGATGTATATAATGCGACGAACGAAACCACGTGAATTTTGGAAAATGTTTAAGAAAAAGAAACATCCAGTAAAAGACTCAATTATATCGACAGAACAATTCTATAACCATTTCAAAAATCTATCAGCAGAACTTTCAAACGAACATGTATCGGAATTTTGTATCCCTTTACGCACTGAGACAACTTTTGATGAACTAGATCAACCAATTACATTGCAGGAAATACACACTGCATGCAAACAATTGGGATCCAATAAAGCTTGTGCTTTTGACGACATTCTCTACGAATATTTCAAGGAGAGCATAGATATTACAGATAAAGTGTTGTTAATTGTTTTTAACCATATTCTTAATACAGGTATATTCCCAACTTCATGGGGGGAAGGGTTAATTATCCCCATTCACAAAAAAGGTGACCCATCAGACCCGAACAATTATCGGGGAATTACTCTTACAAGTTGTTTTTCTAAACTGTTCACTGTTATCTTGAACAACAGGCTTACTAAATGGGCAGAGCAGTACGATGTTTTAACAGACGCTCAATTTGGATTTAAACCTGGATACAGTACTGTAGATGCCGTATTTATTTTAAACACTCTAATAGAAACACAGTTAAAGAAAAAATGTAAACTTTTTACCTGTTTCGTCGACTTTAAAAAGGCGTACGATAGCATAGACAGAAACGCACTGTGGTATAAACTTGTAAAATCAGGTATAGATGGTAAACTTTTTGGAATTTTAAAATCGATGTATGCTAACGTTAAAATGTGTGTTAAACACCTTAATACCATGTCGGAGTTTTTTTAAAGTGACATAGGCCTTTTCCAAGGGGAGATAACTTCATCTATAATGTTTTCTCTGTTTTTAAATGATATTGAAATGCATTTCCAAGAAGCAAACTTAGAAGGATTCACAATTGATCAAATAGTAATATATATCATTTTATTTGCAGACGATGCCGTACTTATTTCAGAAACAAAAGAAGGACTACAAGAACTATTACAAAAATTAGAAAGTTATTGCAACAAATGGAAATTAACAGTTAATATTGAAAAAACAAAAATCATGGTTTTTAGAAAAGGAGGTCAAATAAAAAAAGATTGTCAATGGGTATATGCAGGTAAAACTCTAGAAATAGTTAGTAGCTTCAGTTATTTAGGAATAGTTTTTACCTGCGGGGGATCGTTTCAACAAGCAACCCAAACACTTGTTGGCAAAGCCTTAAGAGCAATGGGTTCATTATTTAGCATCACTAAAGGTTATGATATTCCTGTCAAAATACTTTTAAATCTATTTGATTGTTATGTGAATTCTATCCTTAGTTATAATTGTGAGGTCTGGGGTTTTCAACAAGCAGAAAATATAGAAAGAGTACATAGGAAATTTTGCAAACGCATATTAAACGTAAAAAGATCAACTAACTCGCTAGCATTGCTATCAGAACTAGGCAGATTCCCATTAATCATTAATAGATATATACGCATTATCAAGTACTGGCTAAAATTATTTCATAAGAAGAATAACAATTGTATTTTGTCATCACTTATCAACATGCAAATAACAGAGATAGAAGATAATAAACATTCTAAAAATTGGAGCAAAAATGTTAAGAATTTACTAGAAACAACTGGATTCTGTGAAATTTGGCTTTACCCAAAATCAGTCGATATAGATAGGTTCATGCCCATATTCACAACACGGATCAAGGATATCCATATCAGTAATTGGCATAATAACATTGGTACCTCAACATCTATGCAGTTATTTCATAAACTAAAAACAACATACGAACTATCTACTTACATTACACTTATAGAAAACAAAACACAGCGCACCATTTTAAGCAAAATACGATTATCTTCACATGAACTAAATATAGAAAAAGGACGCCAAACCAATATAGTAAGAAACGAAAGATACTGCAATTTATGTACTCTACATGACATAGAGGATGAATATCATTTTACGCTAGTGTGTCCTTATTTCAAAGACCTTAGATCAACTTATATTCCAAAACATTTTGCTAATCACCCAAATATGTTTAAATTCACCCAGTTACTGAATACCGAGAGAAAACCTCTTCTCATTCGACTATCCAGTTACTACAAACACGCATTCAAATTAAGAAGAAATAGCTTTTCCATAGAACAATAGACCATTCCAGAAGCACCTATCAAAACCAAACCACTCTCACCATTTTTTTCCTAATTATCTTTTTTCACATTTTTCCTTACTTTATTTTTGTATTTTTGATACAATTATTGTGAATATGTATATTGCTTATATTGACCACCATATCAATCGCATGTAATTAATTATATATGTATTGACTATGAGCTTGTGTGCTTAATGTCTTAATAAAATTATGTTATATGTTATATGTTATATGTCTACTTAGATTGAGAAACTACCTCTCATGAAAATCCAAATGCCGTCAACGGGATTTGAACCCACGCGCAGAAGGGCCCTCTAACAAACAAAACATGTAATCACAGTCCCATCCGCTGCGTAAAGTTCCTGGAGCGAAAGGTTTAGTTTATTGTTAGCAACTACACATAAACCGTGAAAACCTGTTATTATTTTTGACAAGCATTAATACTGCTTCCGGAAGGAAGGCATATTTTCGACAACGCCATATAAATTCTTCAATGTTATGTGTTCCCCTTTACATTGTATTCCTGTTTTGGTACATTTCCGTTGTGTTCGAAACTCAGAATAACACGGTAGTTCTTGTTTGATTTTATGGGTCTTGTTTCTTGTAAATTGCCTTCTCCATAATAACTAAAGTAACATTCTCATAATCCGCCATTTTGAATCTCATTCTTTCGTCGGATTACTTTGGTCATTTGCGATACACATCGGTCGGGGCATGAGCTTTTCGCATTAAACCGAAAAGTTCCGGCCACGACCGATGTATACCGATATTTTTTATTACATAATTTTTCAAATGTTCGTCTAAAAGCAGAGATCTAGACAGCAGGCATATTTGAGTTGTGTGCACCCATTGTTTAAAAAACGCTAACAGTAATCCTAGTTTCTGTGTACTCATTTCTGAAACAAACCGCCCATGAAGACCTCTGGTAAAAGTAATTAGAGAACAGATAAAGAAATGTTTCTTAAAGGCTAATGGGCTGTAATGTAGCTCTGTAAAAGAAACATTAATCACCGCTCATTCATTTAAGTACATGTAATATAGATACTGCACCGGCCGCTGCTTTTTTATCAATCCTTTTTTATTGGACCAAGTGCATGGAAATAACCCATACATATGCAATGGTGTAAATGGTCGAAATTGAAAGTAAGAGCAGACAAGAAAGAATATTTGGTACAAACGTGACAGTATATTCAACGATATTTTGTAGAAACCATTGTGACAAAAAGGCGATTTGCTCGGTATGAGCAATTTCACATATTTGTTTCAAATATTTCTGAAATGATTTGATGAAAATGAGTATTGAGAAAGCGAGGGTAAAACGAGGGTAATCAATCCATTTTCCATTCATGGACTCTCTGCGTCTTATTAACACGTGATCACATCAAGACACATGGACTCTCTGCTTCTCACTAGAGTCAACTCAAGACTTAACCCATTACCAAACAAAAATGACATTTTACCAGTTTGTTGCAGACGACTCTGGAAACATTGTGGAAAAATGAGAAATTGCTCTGAAAGAGCAATTTCTCTTCTCCCCACAATGTTTTCTACCCTATCAAAAGATTATTTTTCAATTTCATCAAATTTTGATATGCTGTCTGCAATCTTTGTCAATTTGGAACAGTCGAAAATTTGGCGTTTATTAAAGGGTTGAGTAAGTCCCTCACCTCTGTTGGGATTAATATCAGTCTTACACTAACCCCTTTATATACACAAGTCCAGGAATTACAGTACAATAGGCAATAATGAAGTTTATTTGAGGGTTCATTATATTGCTTCTCCCGCGCTTTATTACTTCGCTTGTTATTTTTCCTGTTCGTTTTGATTACACCAAGAAAATGTTTTGAGAAATGGGTAAGCCTAATATCGTCTTTCCCTTTGAACTTTATATTCTGATATCTTATAATGCCATGGAAATCACACAATTGCCGACTTCAAAACGCAAACTTGTTTGAATTGAATGACCTCGGTGATATTTTATTAAAGGTCAAACGTTTCTTGGAATAAGGAAGGTATTTCTGTCATCTATCTCTCCTTTTCCGTTTCCAGGCACGCCAAACGATTTCCGTTTAACAAAACACCAACTGTCCAATGCGTCACAGATGAAAAATACCATTAAGTGATTTACTTATCACCCTCAACCAATTCATCGTTTGCTCTTTATTTTCAAAACTCACCAGTGTAGTCCTGTATGAAATACATCTTGAATTGTTCAAACAATAAGGTTAATAATAATAATATTAATTAAGGTTAATACCCATAATTCGCCATTTTAAAACTCTTTCTTCCGTCGGATTACTTCGGCCGTTCTCGGGTATAAATCGCTCTGAGCCGGAACTATTCAATTTACGCCGATTAGTTCCGGCCACGACCGAATTACTCAGACGAAAGAATTGGTATCAAAATGGCGGTTTATTGGTAATCTACCTTAATGCAGGTTCTCAAGAAAACAGACTCACTGCCATAAACGATAATTACAACCAAGATCGATCATGGCTTCTCATTGATTTTCGTTCACATTGTGTGAGGACGTTGACCACGAAAACTAATAAAACGGTCATTAAAACGGTGTAAGTCGCTGGTCTCTCGTTTTGATATAAATCACGGGCAATATGATTAACCCTTTACCAAACGCCGAATTTTCGACTATCCCAAATTGGAAGAGTTCGCAGACGACATTCCAAAATGTGATGAAATTGGAAAATACTCTTCTGGTAGGGTAAAAAACATTGTGGGGAAAAAGGAGAAATTGCTCGTTAAGAGCACTTTCTCCTTTTCCCACAATGATTTCTAGAGTCGTCTGCAACAAACTGGTCACATGTAGTTATTGTTTTGATATGGTTTAAGGAGTCATGGCAATAACCGCCAATATGAATAACAGGCATGATCGAAATAAAATTGACCTAATCTAAATCCCATCTAGAGCACGCCATTTTATTTCCCAATCTGTGGGAAATAAGTATCCATAGCAACTCCAGATTAATGAATCACCATAATTGTTCATTTATGAGACGAAGATGGCTTTGAAAGACAGCCTGGGTGGGGTAAGTGGATAACAGTAATTAAATAACAACTGCTTTGCATTTTCAAATTACATTTTGGACCTAATGTAGGATGAACCTTTCTGTATTTAAAATATTCGCCTAATGTTGGTGTTCAAATGTTGAGCTAAACAATGTGTTTACCTTTTTGTTTGAGTCACAGACTTCTTTCCCCTCAAAGGATTGGAAAAGCAGATATGCATTGCATGTAAGAAATTATCAGAGACATTTATAAGTGATCTGACCTCGGTAATATTACTGATATGGTATCAGAGCGGGAGAAACAATGGCTTTAACAAGCAGAATACATGGAGAATATATGACTGGTGTCTTGGAATGGAAAAGGTTATCAGTCAAGGCGTCAAGGCGTGAGGTTTTTTTCCGACCAGCTGAAGACATTTCGAAGCCGCTGCATGCCTCTACAAACGCATTTTCCCATTTGGATGTGCCTTTAGAAAAGACCTGCATTAGACTCATTCCACACATACTTAACGTTGCTTCCTCAAAGATTTGAGACAAGTTAATAATTAAAATCTTATTTCTTTAAAACTGTTTAAAAACTGTGCTGTTGTATTTGACTAACTGGAGAAAAGTCATTGGTGGTGAATTTAGCTCTTATTTAAGTATTAAGAGCTATCATATTGTATGGAAAATCATCTATTCTGATCCAAAATTGTTGCAACGGTTTTAAAATCCATCGTAAACCACCTACAGATACTTAGATACTTTGGCAAATTCTGAATCCATTTTGCGCTCAGAAGCTATTTTTCATTTGATATTTATTATACTGCAATACAAGAGCTCTGTTGTTTCATCGACATTTCATTTCAACTTGTAATTTGGCTTGTGTTTGAATAAGTACCTTTAAGGCTATTACAGATTTCGAGGCTGGACCACTGTCGTTAGACAAAAATTCAAAACGACGTCTGTTCTTTCTGAAAAACCAATTCCATGTTCTGAGTTATTTGCGTCAGACTACGTTGACAAAAGCCCACGTATGGAAAATACATCACAGGACCAAAAACAAAGTCTTAGCAATAGATAACCTGGGCTATTCATAAAGCTTCGCCATTCGCCATAGGCGAAAGTCAACTTGGTTTGGCGAAAAAAGAAATGTACCCTTTCGTCAATTTGGCGAAAGTAAAATTGACCCCATTTTGTATAGAGTCTGTAATGGCGAAAGTGGGAAGAATGGCTAAAGTCTTTTCGCCACTACGAGTGGTAATCATTAATTAAAATTGAATAGTTTGACGTTGAACAGCTTAAATATAAATAGAAGTGTTTGGTTCCTTAGCCGATTTTCTAGTGAAAGCGCTCTTTTAGAAAATCCGGAGACCAGACATTATGTATATTTCCAATAGCAACGTCTAATGAAAACATTTAAACAGGCCGGTTCCCGGTTTCAGTTTATGTGTCACATTAAAGTCGGTACCAGAATAATAAAACGCACCAAAACGTTTTCGATACTTATTTCTGTAGCTCACTGCGTTAAAAAAAGATACTCATAAAGGTGATATGGGACTTATTGCAATAAAAAGCACGCGAATAAAAAACATTATTTGTGTGTAAACACATTCAATATATCAAGCATTTTAAATGATTACATCGATGCAATATTAGAACGAAATTCCATGGTACGGAATTTACGGACAACGAAACAACAACAACAACAACATGAGGGAAAGGGACTCCCGGTGAAAAATGGTAATTAAAACAAACATTCAAGGAAATATAACCTTTTATGAGCATATCTTAATGCATTGGAACTCCCACATTTAGTAAAAAGAACGTCATTATTGTACAAGTACTGTCAACTTGCCAGTTCAATGACTCCCAGATCACGTAAACGCTGCAGCATACCCTGCAAACTTTAAGGTTAGATATTCTTTTTTAAAATGTTAATTTATTTTGTTTTATTTACAATCAAAAGTTATTTTATATTCTTTTTTTAAATGTTTATTTTGTTTTATTTAAAAAATGAATCATGCCAGGTGCATGCATGCAAGTTTAATTATTTTCTGTCGTCTTTCTAACCCTGTCCCAAAGTTCTGTAAACATTTATTGAGGTATAGGATGTAGTACTCTACTAACAACAACCACACAATGAAGTGGCTGATACAAGAACTGTTATTTATTTGTTCAATTTACACATCATTTATTTTATTATGTGATAAATACCATTCTAGCCTATTTCAATAATTGGTCTGTAAATTGAACAAATGAACTGTAATTTATATTTAATATTTCTGCTAAAATGGCTAAAAAGACTTAGCCAAATTTGGCTTTGCAAAAATCCAAGTGGCTAAAGAAAATTTGGGTAGCTTAGCCAAAATGGCTCATAATATTTTGGTTCAATGAAGAGCCCAGATAACAATTTGAAAAATGTGAAAATGACAGTTTCTTTATTTGTCAAAGGGAAGAAACCCTTTTTGACACCAGTATAGCCTATTCGATATACAGTGTACTAATTTTTCCCTTTGTATTAGATTGTTTTCTAATCTCGTTTAGATGATATTGTGAGATATGGGCACGCATCAAAGTGGTGATGAAATCCAGATACATTTACAAGGCTTTGGGACCATTTTTAGTAGAGTTTTTATACAACACTTCTCTTAGCTATGGTTTATTTGGCTGGTTTACATTCGATATTTCAAAGACAGATACACTATATCCTACATTGTTGGAACTTATTAGAATCGTCTCGTCAGGACGATTCTAAGGGGTACCAATACTACAGAGTTAGAGAAGCAATTAAGAAGTTAGCCAAATACACACAACTGTCTTAGTCGGGAAATTAATTGATACCAAGTTGTTTCGTTTAAGAGAACGCCTTAATCTCAACGACTATACATATGCCAAAAAAACAACATAAGTCAAGGAAAATCCAGTTTTACTTATCGACCTGCTGCTTGGTGTGGGAAAACAGAACCAATCTAGAAATAGTCGGATAAAGTCGGTAGCCCCATCCGAATGATCGAGCAGGGCACAGTATAGGAGAGTCGCCCCATCACTACGACACGCAAGGGATTACTTACTCTAGTGACCCTGAGAGTAACCTCGTTCCATTAAATCCCCGTAATTATGACAACGTCTGGCGAGAACTAAATGAGGCGAAGGAAGTCGGGGAAAGATTAGTAGTCCGTTATAAGAGTACATGCCTTAAACACTCATAAAGGAAAAATTGAAACGTGTTCACCGACTCATTTATCTTTTCTGCAGCCAATTTAAGATATACCGTGTCGTGACACCCACATGCATATGATAATTTGATATTATAGAAGGAATTTTGCAACAGGAAATAAAGGATATTTTACAATAAATATCATATGAATGTGATATGTAAGGACTATTTCTCTTCTAATATGCTTCCTTCTATATTCTACATTGTTTATACTCATTTGAAACACCCTGTAAGCGAACTAATGAGTAACAACAACAAAGGATCAACGAAACTACAGTCGAGATATTGTGTTCTAAAGACTATCATATGCTACATTATTTCGACCTCTTGCAAAGATACAAGTGGTCTTTCTTTGCTAACTTCCGTTTTTGTCCGTATAAACCCTTTACTATGGGAACTCATCAGAATGTCTTGAAAAGACAATTTTAAATTATACCCACAAATGAATAGCAAACGTATAGTATTTGAGATAACATGTACAAGGTACCCCCTAAGCCCTGTTTACTCGACAACAGACAAAGGTCTGGATAGGAATAATTATCCTCTATCTATCTTCTTGTGAGCTTGGGGTCTTGGATACCGTTTTACTAAACAACTTAAGGAAAATATTTGCGTAAGTCATAACTGATTAAAATGGATAGTATTTTCAATAAAAGTACAATATTGCAATGTGACACGTCATTGGAAGCGTCTCGGAGAGACGATTCCAATGATGCGTTACTTTGTAATATCGCTTCTTTGTTTTAGACCTGATACGTGTATACATATACACCGCTCTTGTGTAGGGTATGGGCAAGGGTTAGGACCCCAGGCTTTCTTCTTGTTGCCTTTCCGAAACGTTCGACGGGATGAATCAAATTGGTACCCATAACGTAGAATTTGTGAAAGCTTTTTAAGACTCTATCAAACTTTAGTGTCTGTGACCATTTGAACTACGACAAATAAGAATGCCCTCGACAATACAAAGTGTAAGGTACCTTGCTAGAGACAACGTTTATACAGATATCTCCATATTAGTCGAATGTGTAAGTGAAATCACTATATCGCAAGAATAGGGTAATACGATTCCAACAAAAGGCACGAATACTCTACTTGTGAAGAAAGGTCCTTCTTTGTTATGTTTCCGATATGTTTCGGCTACAGATGCGTGAAATTATTCATTACGTTGAATGAATTACTTCCCCACGTGAATGAGAACAATTAATCATCGCCGCTTTACGCGTAATGAACATCATTTTCTTTTTATAAAAAAAAAAGAAAATTAATTTAATGAAGGAAGAACTATATTTGATTGGGACAAGATTCAAACACATCGCATAATTCCGATAAAATGATCAGTGTTTCACGTCTTGATTTGACGATGCTGTTTAACAACGAAGCTCGGTCACCTATTCACGATTCTTGTCTCCTCAACTTTACAATAAATCACCATTTCTAAGTATCTGGCAATTGTTCGACATAAAAACTTGCTTCTGTCATGAGATAAGAATAAGACACGCTGCTGTCAAAAAGTTTCAATCAACAGTAAATCAATCTTACATTATATGTAGGAGGTAAGACTTTTAAAATGTAACCAATAATGGTGTATGGCTTGATTTACAATCCAAAGGGTCAACCCACCTGGATTGTCAATTCATGTATTAAGGACTATCAAGCCACTTTTATTGGTGAATGTAATTTAGTTTCCGAACTTCTTAATAAGCCCGGCGGGGTTTGTAATATAGTTCACTGTTTTTGGCAGTGAAGCAACCATGTCTTATGTCTTTATGGGGAATGCCACCTTGAACAACGTTACTTTGAAACGATTGCCATGTATGTATCAAGAGACAAATGCAAAACTGTAGCAAGGCCTTAACAAACGTTTTATAGACCTTACAAAAGTACTGCGTTGAGTTCCTTTCATTTCGATTTAACCTATCTCCATTATACCTTACTTTAGCACATCTGCTTCAGAAAACGCTTACTATTGAGCCAAGCCAAAAGGATGATTCACTCCTAAGGGTATCGTTCCCTTTATCGCACTAATTTCTACCGAATACTATTAAAATAGTACATCTTTTTCATCACATACTGTAGTCTACTGTTGCGTTCACTTTAGGATGAATGGATCAAATGATGAAGAGTTTCCGAAAAGGTGCGTATCGAAGTTCTTAATGTAAATGCCAACACTATTTAGAGTTTGAAATAATGTAAAGTATTAAACTTTTGAATGATAGTAAAATAATAAACAGGTATTATCAGAAGAAATCTATTTATATAAATCTTTGAAATACAGTATGTTCGTTTTTTTTAATTAATTACACCAATATTGATGCAGACTATATAAAAGAAATTTACGGCTCATCGTCATTGCAAAGGAGGAAGAGATTTTTCCTCACCGAAAGATGTACGATCTCTTAAGAGCTAATCATGTATAAAAAAATGTTGATGACATTAAATCAGATCTAAGTTAAGATATATCGTAACATTCTTTGATATTTCCTGAAAAGACCGAGGCATGTGAAATAGTATTTCTAAGAAAATGACCCGATTCTAATCTTACATGGCTTTCTCATGTTATTCCCTGGTAAGATTGAAATTTAGATAGCTATGAAACTAGAACAATGACGAGAGCTTTTCTTTACTCAATGTCGCAAAATACCTCACTATGGACCGCCTTCTCTAAAAGTATGTAGAAATAACTTGGATGAAACGACGAATTTCTCCCTTTGAGCATCTTTTGTTACAATGATTCATACCAAACACCAGTAAGATAATTTATCATTTTCTGCTTTAGTTTGTCTGCTTTTGCTATCAATTTGGGCCAGTCAGACATGGGGTGTATTGGTTTATATGAGTTTGATTACTCTTAACCCATTACGAAACCATTACGACCATAAACCACTTTGCTGTAGACGATTCTGGAAAAAATTGTAAGAAAAGGAGAAATTGCTCGGGACGAGCAATTTCTCCTTTTCCCACAATGTTTTCTTCCCTACCAGAACAATATTGTTCAATTTCATCACATTTTAAAATGTCGTCTGCAAACTCTTTCAATTTGGACAGTCGAAACGTTGACGTTAAGTAAAGAGATAAGGTGCTGGTTCAAAGCTATGTTTTAAATGTGAATATATACTACAGCAGCTGATCCGAGACGGTGCTTTACGCTTGTGTCCACGAAGTCCCCTTTCCCTATGACGGAAGTAAAGTTACAGACACAGGTGATGCAATGGCGTTAATCTATACAGAGCAAAACAAAAAAAAAAAGTCGACCTTGTGATATAAATGACATAACGTGGGTGATATGTTCTACATATATCTAATTTAAAATACATGCCTGAATAATTCCGTGAAACTGTAGAAGGCTTATGAAAGAAGAATAAAGCGCATTCACTTTAAATAATAACGCATCAGCTTTTCTAGATTTTCGACATTGTCCAAAAGCGAGGACATCGTACTTCGCAATACAACATTAGTTGTATCAAGGTATCTCAATTAATGTTAGGAACTGGGTTTAAAACAGCAAGCAGAACATGAGGTGTCCAACCAATCGGAACTACTCGGGTATTTCCGTGAGCTGTGAAATACACCTCGGATATAAGTGTAGGGTTACAATTTTTCGGGTAAATCGGCATCCGCCAATTAACACATTTTCTAAGCGTGCACGTTAAGTAGTTCAATGTGTATGGAAGTGTTGGACATCCTTTTTAATCACTTTTGATCAGTAGCTCATACCAAATGGCGAACTTGTTGTTGTGACATGTATACTTGTTTCCTCAATCAAATTTAACGACTTTTTGGATTTTACATTCAAGATCTATTTTTAGAAACGAAAGAAAGTGACGTCATTCTCACGGGAAACAATATGGCGTCATCCCTATTATTTCAGAGGTGTTTTCTATTGGATAAACCCGATGTGTTCAGATTGATGTCCAACGTCATGTTTAGCAAAAAATTCAGTTACGATTACAGGTTACATTACCATCCTACCTAAACCTATATCAATACTTCCGCCTTATTTTGGACTTTCTATATCATTGCTTATCTACAGTGATGTCTCGTGAATCCGAACACGCCCGTTCCCAACAAAATTTCCGGATGACCGAATCATCCGGACTAATGAAGCAGACCATGTTCTTATACACATTAAGACATAAACGGTCTGTAAGCACGTGTATACTTATAACCCTTTAGCGCACGCCAAATTGTCGACATTCCCAAATTGAAAGAGTTTGCAGACGACATTTCAAAACGTAATGAAATTCAAAAATAATCTTCTGATATGGCAGAAAACATTGTGGGAAAAGGAGAAATTGCTCGTCACGAGCAATTTCTCCTTTACCCACAATGTTTTCAAAGGTCGTCTGCAACAAACTGGTCAAATAATTCCGTTCCCTTACCATTTCGTTCGGATTGCGAGACATCCGGATAACCGGGGTCCGGATAAACGGGGCTTCACTGTATATTGTTCCATTGATACATGTAGAAGTGTCATGATATGATGTTATTATATTACTCACAGTTATACTATTGCATTACCACAGATTTCTTTTTGTAATGAACCGAGAAAAAAGACCTACCAAAGACACAACTACTTCAGATCAAATAAAAACACTGTCGCTCAATTATCAGTTTTGGTGTCTGCATACATACCCGTATATTCTCTAAAACAATACGTTGCTTTCTTAAATTTGTATAGACGCTCTGCGAAGTTGAAAAGCATCGAGAGAGTTACATATTCATTTTTTATGTCATTCGCGCCCGTCGACTGTCTACCGAGAACCGGAACCGGAAAGTTGGGTAACCCATGTAAACAGAGTAAACAAAGAACTTTACCTGAAAGACGTATTTGTTGTCATACGGAGTCAGCATAGTGATGTACGTTGTGGCTAGTCTCGTAAAGAATCTATTGAGTGTACGATTTAGCCCAGTCTCAATAACTAAAGCAGCACCCTTGTAACGGTCACGCAGACCTACAGACGGACTTTAGCGGGTGTCTAATTGATTATCGGTATTCTTGTCCGACTTGAATCTTTAAACAAGTGTTTTCTCATGGGGAATTATCCTGGTACTTGGAAAAAAGTTTTGGACAATAATTTCGAAAAAGATTCGAAGAAGCACTTCTTTATGCAACCGTCTTGATGGGAATGTATAATTTGCTCAAACGCTATTTTTCTAGTTTAAAAGATGAAGATATAATCATTTGAAAGGCATCTCTTATACCAATTTCTGTTACTCACCATGGTAGGTTTCTCTAAGAAACCGTTGATTTAATCAATGGTGGATTACGTGGGAAAGGCATTTCGCGAGTGCTAAGCGGGATTAAGTCCAGGGGAAACATATTAACCAGCTGTAAGTGTGGGGGGATTCAGTCATATACGTTTGAGTCTTATAGAAATAATTAGAGAGTAAAGACTTGTTTGTCATTGTAACTACAAGAGTCGACTTATCAATTTGGATGGGCATAAAAGTGTGCAGCCATTTTACTGAAGTATTTTTTAAGCTTATGTCTTTTACATCGATCGGAAGCTTGAAGCATATTAAACTCACTCTTGGAGAGAAAAGAGAGAGAGAGAGAGAGAGAGAGAGAGAGAGAGAGAGAGAGAGAGAGAGAGAGAGAGAGAGAGAGGAGAGAGAGAGAGAGAGAGAGAGAGAGAGAGAGAGAGAGAGAGAGAGAGAGAGAGAGAGAGAGAGAGAGAGAGAGAGAGAGAGAGAGGAGAGAGAGAAATAGAGAGAGGGAGAGAGAGAGAGAGAGGAGAGAGAGAGAGAGAGGGGAGGGAGGGAGGAGGAGGGAGGAGGGAGGAGGAGGGAGGGAGGGAGGGAGTGGGAGGGAGGGAGGGAGGGAGGGAGGGAGGGAGGGAGGAGGGAGGGAGGGAGGGAGGAGGAGGGAGGGAGGGAGGGAGGAGGGAGGGAGGGCGGGGAGGGAGGGAGGGAGGAGGGAGGGAGGGAGGAGGAGGGAGGGAGGAGTGGAGGGAGGGAGGAGGAGTGGAGGAGGGAGGAGGGAGGAGTGGAGAGGAGTGGAGGGAGGGAGAGGAGGGAGGGAGGGAGGGAGGGAGGGAGAGGCTAGTTCTTCGCCGTTGGTTGATCGATGGAGGATCAATAGTAGTTTGACCCATGATCTGAGTTTTCTTTTGAGTAATTGTTAGTCCGAAGAAGTCACATGAGTCGAAAACCTTTTCATGAGACTTTGGAGCCCTTGTTTTGAGAAACTATGGTGGCGTCGTCTGCAAACATGTCCTTGATGAGCACTTTCCTAATCTTTGACTGCGCCTGATGTTTGAACAGGCGGCCGTCAGATCTTGGGTACAGGTACACGCCATCTTCTGATGAACGAAATGCATATTTCAGCAGGAGGGAATTATATTTGCCGAAAAGGATTGGTGCGATTACACCCCAGTTTTAACCCTGCTTCTACCTCCAAATTCTGTTGATATATCTCTCTGTCAAACTGGAGATATATCAACAGAATTTGAAGGGAATTATCATAACAAAGGGTTAGTAAAACAATGTCCTTGACCAGCGGCTGGCTATAATGTATCTCTTTCGGTGTCATATTTAGCACAGAATTGTCTTCGATCAACATTCATCGGGCCGCAATAAATCTATATCGTCGACGCTGTCTATACAAAGAAAAAAGACATCCTTCATACTTTGTACACATTCCCATTTCATATCTAGAATGTCACCAAACGAACGACGCCGATTCCATCTGTGTTGTCCATACAGTTTGTGAAGAATAACGCCATTGGATCGCATTTTCGATTAAATAAAGCAATCCGACTAACTGTTAGCGACAGGCTAAAAAGGGACATTTTGTTGGTTTGGAATAAGAGGGTATGAATAGGCAAACAATACCGAAGACATGTTAAAGCCATACTAGCGCTCATTAACACTTAAATTGTAAAAGTTCTAGAGTAATTGAAAATTAACTTAAAAGTACATTAAATTCCTTTTTACAAAGGAATTGAGTTTGTAACACATCCACACAATGCTTTTAAAAGAATGAAAACTATAAGATCTATTTGTTTATAATAGGTGATAAAACTAGGTCATCCGAGAAACATTGGGAACCAATAAAACCTAAGAAATACTCCTTTTTTAATGTTCACATTGTTAAGATTGGATGAATTACTGTATATTTAATGTGTTTCAAGTGATATTTCTAACCAGGTGACCGCATATCATAAATCTGAGCGCTCCTTGCTTTTTTAGATGCTGCTCGAATGTAAACAAAGAAGTTAAATTGGAAAAAAAAGCACTTTGAAAAATTGATAATAAATAGTAAAGCGTTATATTGTCATAATCCTGTGGTGTTTCAACATATTCTATAATTTTTTATAACTCATATTACACAGTTTTGCAGTTTTTCTGAGCGCTAGTACGCTTTTAAAGGTGCTTGTTCACAGATGTGATAAAATTTGGAAATTAAGATTTCTTCTATTTTAAAAATAGCTGTATTGTTATATGATACGGACTAAACACTAGTAATTAAAGTAAAATTAGACCGTTTTTGATTATTTAAATGTGTATACAATTAATTGACAAATACTTTAATCCAAAAGCGTGACATCTTTTTTGAGATTTATCTCATTTAAACTGTACATTCATATATTAATTGGTGCTTCCTGGATGAAATTATTTTTCAAGTAACTACTTTTATGTGTTATCAAACAACAGCATAAACACTGTGTTGGTTCAACGACATTTTATTTGGACTTTTCAAATTTCTCATCTGTGAATAAGCACCTTCAATAATCAATCGAATGGGAAACAACATTGTTGCTTACAATAAGTAAAATGTTCACTTCAATAGAGTCTTCATTTATCAAGCCATTCCAAACGGCTCAATAGGGCGCGTTTCGTCTTTGGATGCACATAAATTGTCTTCAAATAGCCATTATATGCTCTTCATTGCTGATTAGATGCCAAATGTAATACAACAGTTTCATCATGTTGCATAATGGCCCCTTGCCAGCACGTTTTGGGCAACCGCAAGATATCTTTTATATATATTTCATCTTAGAATAACTGCAACGATAGTGGTACTATAAAGAAAGAGCAATATAAATCAATTTAAACAAAGGCAGCATCCTGCAACAGTATCACATTTAACATGTTTGTCTATAACTTATATGTGATATAAGACAGAAGAATCGGGAGTTCCCCGAAAACTCTCATTTTATATCTGTTCCTGTCACGATATTGACACATCCTCGAAATATAATGCCAAAAGTGAAAGGCTCACGCCATCCTGTCAAAATCGCCCGGCGTCAATGTCTTGCTAATGTTCTAGTTGTTTCAAACTTTCAGGATGTGTTTCGTTTCTAACAGAACATAAGTGAATGTCTCAAATAATGAATAGATCGACTATTAGGCACAATGTTGTTAATCCTCCATATAAGACATTTTCTTTGTTTGACATAAATTTGTATTAGTTCAGTGTGTTCGAAATTATTCCTTTTTGCTCTTGAGTACGCTTTCCATCTTGTATGTTATTCACAGTTCTTCTTAGTGATACGGTGTGAAATTAATACCATTGTATAATTATGTGATTTGCTATGTACAAATAGATCTTTATTTCAGTCTCATCATGGTTACAAACATAAACATCATATCATACATCAAAATAATCAACCATGCCATTCATATTTGAATTATAAAGAGACCCTTCTACACAAATATATATACAGTATATGTACATTGCATTTTATCGCCATAAAGATTATATTTGCATATCACATTGTACCTTCACTAACAAAATCTTCTTTTCTAAATTATACGCCAATCGTATTTGTATTTGGTATGATGTCAAGTATGCAAAGAGGTCACGACTTGGCAAACAATGGAGGCATTCTGTATCGATGAGCACCTTGGTGGTTTGATGCTGGCGAAAAAGTCACATAAATCAAAAGCAAACTGATTAATTTAGGATTTAATGATGACACCCGAAAGCGGCGCCCAATACACAGGTAGTCTTTGAGATATATGATTTTATTTATAAACTAGAATCTGAAAAATAGAATATATATATCGTCGCTAATCATTAGGTGTAAAGGGGACAAATGCACTTCTTTTCGTCCTCTTAATAATTCCCCTTAAACACCAACTAATGACTGGTTCATATCTAAGCAGTAACAGACGGCAAAAATCATGAGAAAATGTACTTTTGATATAAAGTAGAAATCTTCATGATAAAAGGATAAAAGGCAAGTTTTCTTTGTCAACATGGCTTCTTTGTCAACATGGCTTCTTTGTCAACATGGCTTCTTTGTCAACATGGCTTCTTTGTCAACATGGCTTCTTTGTCAACATGGCTTCTTTGTCAACATGGCTTCTTTGTCAACATGGCTTCTTTGTCAACATGGCTTCTTTGTCAACATGGCTTCTTTGTCAACATGGCTTCTTTGTCAACATGGCTTCTTTGTCAACATGGCTTCTTTGTCAACATGGCTTCTTTGTCAACATGGCTTCTTTGTCAACATGGCTTCTTTGTCAACATGGCTTCTTTGTCAACATGGCTTCTTTGTCAACCTGGCTTCTTTGTCAACATGGCTTCTTTGTCAACATGGCTTCTTTGTCAACATGGCTTCTTTGTCAACATGGCTTCTTTGTCAACATGGCTTCTTTGTCAACATGGCTTCTTTGTCAACATGGCTTCTTTGTCAACATGGCTTCTTTGATCGTCTGCAGTAGACACGTAAAAGAGGGGGTCGTAAAAGAGGGGGTGTAATGAAACGATCGTTAAAACACCACGATAACCTCTGTGTAGTCGAAGTTCGTATGATACAGAGGATGGTTTAGAACGAACCCTAACACAGATTGGCACGGTCACCAATAAGAATACAGGCATTTCTTTTCCCGACAGAGGGCAATGTATATCCCTAAAGATCAACTTGAGAAATGAATTACCCAGAGTATATCTCACTGGCAAACACACCGTTGTACTTTAAATGTTACTTTGTTGATGGTCACGTCTGTACTTTGCAACAATGCTTTGACTCCGCTTTCAATTTGGTCCAATCATAAAATTACATTTGAAGAAATAGATTACGATTATAATGGTAAAACAGTCGATTCCGATAATCAATTGTGTGTATCTCTAGAGTTATCGTGGACTACTTTGCAGGTTTGAGTAAAGGCAAATCAGACCGAAAACTCATATAGATTTGAATAAATCCATGGAAACCATTCAAAGCCCCGAGTTTTCAAATTACAGTATTGTATTTCTTAATTCGCTCCGATTTATCCCTAGAAATATCATTAGCGAAACCCTTTCTCAGAGAAATAAGACAGATCTGCTACCAATGAAAATCTAACTTCAAATCGATCAAATTATGCCGCCCTTTATTCATTCTATATATGAAGATGCAGCCTCGATTAAATGCGAGATCGACACAAGTAAAACTTTCCAAACAATTATGAAAAAAAGAAAGATTTGAGCAATTTCTCCCACATGTCCTATGAGAAGGTTCAAACCAATTTAGACAAGAAATTCCCGTTTTTCTCTTTTGCTTTATATTAATGTTTTTATCCTGAACCCGACGCAAGAAAATCCCCATGGTGGAAATGCAGGAGACTCATTGGATACCGTTTCGGAATGGTATAACCCATTACCAAACAACAACGACATTTGACCAGTATGTTACAGACGATTCTGGAAAACATTGTCGGAAAAGGAGAAATCGCTCTTAGCGAAAAATTCCTCCTTTTCCCACAATGTTTTCTGCCATGTCAGAAGATTACTTTTTAATTCCATCACATTTTGAAATGTCGCTTGCAAACTCTTTGAATTTCGGACCGTCTTGGTAAAGGGATAATGAAAAACGGTGTGTTCCCGGGGTTTGTTCCCGGAACGTCGGCTCAAATTTTATCACACCTGGGTAATTTTGGGGATTAGGAGGACCTTCAAGGGAACGTCGACTATCGATTTTCTTAATACTGATTACTGATAATAAGGGTTACCATTTAGTATGTGGTTTAATGGGGAACTCAGAAAATGTAACTTAATATTTCTTACATCATCTTCCTTGTATCATATCAACGATAACTGTCTCAGACATATAAAAGTCATGTTGTTTATATAAAACAGATTTTAAGGATGGAATTCATCTTCTTGGTTAGCATTGCTGTTCTTACTAAAATTATCCTGTAATCATCATATATACGGTTCAGATATAACAGTCACCAGTCAATTTGGAATCAGACAGTTTCGGGGTCGGAACTATACGTTTTAATGCTCAGACCGATGTATACCAAGAATTACCGAAGTAAATCGACGATTCAATTAGTTTTAAAATGGCGGATGGATATTCCACCTCAAATTGTTTAACTTTCAAGCTCGGCATTCTCTCTTATAATCGATACCCATTCACTTGAAGTGACTGACAAAATGCATTCCATGTATCAAAACAAGAAATATAGATATTGAGGAAAAACAAACTACTCCCCTGATAAAGACATTTCCGTGATCTAAACGTGTATCAAACGTCTAGAAATATGGTATTCGAAATGATTAATGATCAACCAAATCTGAACTCCATTTGTTTGCCATTTAAATGCTAAAAGCATATTTATGTTGCACCACTGAGCCGAAGCATATGATGACCTTATCATATCAGTTTCCAATTGTTATGAAAGTTTGAGTCCTTTTATTTGAATTTGTCCCTCAGAAGACATGGTTTGCTATTGTATCAAGCAAGCACTTTATTCAAGCATTCTGAAAAAGGATCTTCATTTTTTTAATATCACTTTCAAAATATTAAGTACCTTATTGAGTCAACTATACTTTAATCTACAACTTAACTTTGTGTTTAGATGAAGATAAATCTTTACACGGAAATTTTCGCTTTAGATCAGCCTTTTTGAATAGTATATTCGGATCCAGGATGATAATTGGTTGACATTTTTTGAGAACATCCAATTAAAAGCAGAACGCATTGCAATAAAACGACAAAGATACAACATTTTGACCTCCCAGCAGCACGATAGATGCCGGTAAGACACGGTCTTAATCCGTATTTACAGATGGCAACATATAATTTAAGATTCTCCTGAAAATATGTTTGTAAAATCTAAGTTCAGACTTGATATAATGCTATATTTCAAGTACGACTTAGATAATAGGAACGAATATAAGTTTTTTTTTTCTGAAATACAAAGAACAATTTCCTTATAAACATAATATGTAAACGAAACAAGAACATATAGATAAATAATCGCTATGTCAAATAGAGTGTTTGCTCATGTAGATAATGTTCCCATTTTTACGATGATTCCTACCTAATATTATAATGAAGGCGACAACTGATCACATTTTCGTCGGTAAATCCTTTGAATTTTGGTAGTTTCCAAATAATCTTTTAAAGAAACGGATCAAACTGTTTTATAGAACATTAAGTAGAACAGTAACCTCGAACTGTCTCTGAGAAACGAGTTAAAGAAGAATGCAATAGAGGCTTGCACTGATCTTTTAAAGATTTACCAGGCTAAAACCATTTCGACATTGGGAATTGTAAGTCATGTATTAAAGGGACACACTCAAAGATTTGTATTCTGGGGGAAATAAATGTTAAAACACTGGATGTTACAACTATTATCACTAAACCAAATACCATTTTAAGTTTCTTTACTAAGTTCCTGAAATATTTCGCCAGATAATGTTAAATGAGCTTTCACGCCTGACAGCACTTTTAAGAAAAAAACAGTTTTTAGATAAACACAGGAATTCCATCAAGTGCACCTTGGTAATATCACGTGACAAGAGCGGCTAAACGTTTCCCAAAGACCCACGTGACAATGGTTTCTAAAAATAGCACCTCTCATTCTAAACTTAGCTCGTTGTTTACGAAATAGACCCGTTTAAAAGGTGTGATATCTGCAATACGAATGATCTACATCTATTCTGCACGTTTAGAAAGGGGGTTACGAAGCTGTCAATAATCTAGTCTTATGTTACTTTAAAACCGTTTAATGTAACTTTATCGGTAGAAGATAATATATCTTAAAGGGTTTAAATCCCATTTTATGAGATAGTCCTTTAAAATGAAAAACTTTCAATATGGCTGCACTGAGCGACCGATTCGTGGTTTCAGAATAACAAAGATTGATTTGGTCGAACCCGTAACATGATTCAATCCCATTTTATTAACAAGGAAAACCATCCTATTTCTGAACAAAATGATTAATTTCAGTCGTCTTAAATCGTTAAAATGAGACCTTCAGATTTTAACATCATTTTTCAGAAGGCGTATAAGGTATTGAACCAGAAATAGTCCTCTGTCATCTAATTAATCGACTTTTGTGTCATACTGTAGAATCTCTTTGCCTCAAAGTTCAAGGGACCTGATGAAAATGCTCGGAATAGAAAGATATCGACATACATGTATACATGTTTTGAGCAAAGACATAAAGATAAAGAACAAATGACTCGGCAATCTGGTTTTATTTCGACGTATAGAACAGTTCAACAATCAAAAGTGTGATATACATATATCATACTGTACTTATAGACCAATACCCCATGCGAGAATGTGTGCCGAATTCAAATGGAAAGTATCAAGAGGCGAATAAAATGACATGAAAATAATAATTATTGTATTAGCTAGAATACGTTGTGACAAAATGTTGAAATGCTCATCGGGTACTACCAACATCATTTGTCTTACATTCATATCCGGCCTCAGGCCTACGTGATAGGGTTGTGACAATCAGAAAGTTTGCTCTTACAAAGTTTGTTACTATTTATCGTATACTATTTATTTGCCATGTACATATGTATATATGTATATATATATATATATTCCTTCATATCTTTTTAAGCATATGAAACGGGACTTATCATTGATACGTTCATTAGCACTTTCTTTTTTTTTCTTACTGTGCAAGATCAGAAAGGGTAAAAATGAGAAGAAAAAGGACAAAACAAATCTACGATAAAAACAAAAACAACTATGTTTTGTTTGAATTAAGGTAGATCGTAAATAGAAAAATGTACGTAAAACAATACAAATATATTGGCTAGACCAAACTGGATTGTATATGGAAAATGGACATAAATCACAAACATACCACAGCTGGTAAAATAACAAAATGTTGGAGAGAGGGAGGTAGTGTGAAGAAAAACATCTGTCTTACTAAATTCACAGTTAATCAACCGATTTAATACGTTTACAATGCAAACATATATATCTGTCATCATAATCAGGCTGGTGAATCACGTAACCAATGCATACGATCTTATATCCAAATAAGATAGCTGCGCCAATGTACTTTTAGATTTTTCACCTTCTTTCGCCAATGATAGCCACATTGTGTACCCCGCATGAATTGACCATCAACTCTCCGGTTCTGGTGGCTTAACCATACTTGATAACGGCGTTACGTTTATCTCTCGGCAGATAAATCGCAGGCGTGCATGTCCAAAACAGTCGGTCTTCGACTAAGATTTCTCTGATGATGATTAAATGTCTTATATTACCAGCTGGATAAATCTCGGTTCCAGCAAAGGAATGGAGGATTCTATAAAGACACGTGATAAAGTAATTGCATTCAATCGGAATCTCAATAATATGATGAGATTCGAAATGTAGTGAAAATATTTCTTGTTTTGATGAGTTTTTAACGAGCCATTTCAATTACCTTTGCTAATGCACTTTTCTTTCACACTCATAACATAGAGCTTTGAAAATATAATCCTTTCAAACAAATGTCTCTAAGTGCCTTAAAAGAAGATGATATTCGAACTTTTTGTTTCAAATTGAGAATTTGACCATCCTGAGCAAATTATTATTTTAAGAAAATAATTTTTACGTATTTCTTTGCTAGATGTGTATCATTATTGGCATTTTTACACCGAACCTTGGATTATCTATTGTATTACCGTTTGCTGTCGTTTGCTCGAAATTGCGAAAGCGTTAACTTCTTTGATATAATCCTGCCACCTCAGAAAATCTAATGAACTCTAAACTAGAATCATTTACCAATTCCTCATATGGAAATTTGTATCTGGTCGAAACGTAATAACAGACGGCGCTATTTAACATGCGAAAACCCATGTTATTAATGATACTTGATACAAATCATAGTGGCAATAGTATGAACTTGCTCACATTCAGAAAAATTTACCATTTCGTCACAGTGATTTTTTAAGTCCCCTACAGCGGATGTGTAAAAGTAAGTTTGTATCGAGTAAGGGATTAACATGATGGGTGTTTTCATCTGAAACACGTGTTAAAGAAACACGTGTTATTGTTGTATCGGTATTCTTGTAGACGGCTTTTCTTTAATTCTGACAGATTTTCTTGTTTCCGTGATTCCCTCTTAAGATAGATTTATACTGCTTCTTAAAGTAATATAAACAAATCATACACATTAAGTAGTACATTACGGTCGATATCTAAGGTTTTCTGTTTCTCCTAGTTGGCGCAATATGTTATATTTTTGTATAGCCTACAAATGATATTATATTTAGATGATATGAATGGCGCGTAATCATGTCTTGAAGATGAAAGCTGTTTTGCGGTCATTTCTTTCTTTTCAAAACCTGTTACTATTCAGACTTATACATGTATATTCATTTCTTCAAATGCCAATGATCTAGACACCTTGGTCAAATTGTAGATTAGATGGGGCAGTTATTTTTAAACATGCGTCAGTCACCTGATTATTCATTCAGTTACTTTGTAGATTTGCATACTTCGAAAGCAAACATACATACAGCAGATCAAATATGTAGGTTTCTTGGATGAAACATAACAATGAAAAAAAATAAAATAAAGAAATACAAAAAAAACACAAATACAAGGGATAACAGAAATGCTCTTCACAGCTTTCTTCTGTTAAAAGCGGACTGTTACAAACGCGTAATTTGATTAAAAGAAATCAACAGGACAGACTTTCTGGTGCATTAAAATGCACTTCAAATTTACGTATTTAAATGCGTATATAGATATAGAAAAAATGAACGTCTAACACATATGATCGAATGATTCTCGGTGCGAAACTTGACGCAAAGAATATGCAAATGTGTCTCGTGACAACAAACAATTCATGTATAAAGCTGCTGATGTATGGAAGTGACGTAATATATATTCTACGACACGCGCGTGTGAAAATCGAGTTCTTAAATAAACCTCATTTGCATATCCCAAAATGTACCATTTTGAATCATACTGTCATTATTCTAAGCCACTTCGACAATTACAGTGAAGCCTCGTTTATCCGGACCCCGATTATCCGGATGTCTCGCAATCCGAACGAAATTGTAAGGGAACGGAATTATTTGACCAGTTTGTTGCAGACGACTTTTGGAAGCATTGTTGGTAAAGGAGAAATTGCTCGTGACGAGCAATTTCTTCTTTTTCCCACAATGATTTCTGCCATATCAGAAGATTATCTTTGAATTTCATCACGTTTTGATATGTCGTCTGCAAACTCTTTCACTTTGGGACGGTCGACAATTTGGCGTTTGCTAAACGGTTATAAGTATACACGTGCATACAGACCGTTTATGTCTTAATGTGTATAAGAACATGCTCTGCTTCATTAGTCCGGATTATTCGGTAAACCGAACATTTTTTTGGGAACGGACATGTTCGGATTAACGAGATATCACTGTATGTACCGATGTTCTATTACAGTTTTCTTTCTTTACGAACTCATTCAAAAGCATTGTTTATCTTAGGCAAGGAATGTCGCTTAAAACGTATTTAAATTGACAGGAATGAATGTCTTAATGTAAGGTTTAGTAGCGACTCGCCGCCCCAAATTGAAAGCAATGCAAGTCAGCAAATATCTCATTTGAAGAACGACGCAGTTTGTTTGCGAAAACAAAGGCTAGCAAAAATTGAGAATCAACCGTAAACTACACCCACTCCATAGTTTCTCCTTTTGTAAAAGTTGTTTCTTAAACTTTGTATTATGAATTTATATGAAGAAATTAATTAATAGTGTCTCCTTTATAAAATCGAAACATGTTGAACACCATGGGCTTGGACAGCATATTGCGTGTATAGATTAATGACGTAGAAATAACGAGTACATGACGACGTGATATTTACGATATGATTAAAGATTTGTTAAAATCGTCTTTAATTCAACATAAGATGGGATTTATTTGAAGTGTGACGTTGAGCCATTGTGTATGAACCTATTTATATTCACAATAATAATGACAAAAGCTAGACTATTAGTTGTTTAATGGTTTAAACTGAGATTCTAGATGACAGTTTTATGTTATTAATAGTTTGATGGAATCCATTATTGGTTTCCATAATAGAGATGACTTTGAACGAGTTTGTTTCAGAGGACGTTGGGAAGAATTGTATCAAAATGGGAATTTGTTCAAGATAAGCGAATTTCCCTTCGTCACACTGCTTTCAATGTCAAAACACCAATCAAGTAGTGTTCTATAAATTATATACTCTTTTGAAAACCAATTGGATTATTTTCCTAATTATTCAAAACATTTCAAAGGAGAAAGGATAAAAACGAAAGTAGTATGATAAAGAAACACACAGAACAAAAGGTTTTAAAGATCTTAAGCCACAATTTCTGTGTTGGAAACCATAAACATCGGCTGAAATTCATTATCGAAAACTGTCATTGTTTTATGTCTTTGAATTGTCAGGAATAGATTGAGTGCCCTTTGAAACGAATAATTTTCTAGCATAAACCTGCTTTCAAATCCCGAAATCCTTTCAAGAAAACATCTCAAGTCAAACCAAATAATACAGATATAAAATGGCAATACATAATCGAGCAAAAACCTAACTACTGACGTATTTAGTGATACAGAAAAGCAGTCTTGTTGCCTATTATATTTCCTGTGATGAGGAAATGTTTTTGATTAAGGTACCTTTTTTTCCGGCTCAGATTTCAAGTTTCGGTTTAATCTTTCTGAAAAAAGTTGCCTTAACTTTATATTTCAAATCACTTACATGTAGATAGAAAGACCAAAATACAAGAATGAATGGGTGGTACTTTATATTATTACAAGTTTTTTTGTAAACAAGCTTTAAACCATTTCCATTGTACAAATTATTACAAGACAAAAAGCAACAAATTTCTTAATTCAGAAAACAACGTGACAAAAAGAGAAGGAACTAATGACAAAAAGACTTGAATAACTGTCACGATATTTCATCAATCATATAATAATCGATGATGCTGTCTTTTTTGAGAATATATATAATCATTTTTTGTCGGAATGCCGTTTAATGCAAGACAGTTAGAACAGGGCAAATGTTTCTAATGGTCAAGACGTATTTACTAAGGTTGATTTCGCATTCAGTTCATTGCATGCTGTTTTAGATTTCTTTTAATTAAATATGCATTCATTTGCAATGATTTTTAATCCTTGAATAGTTTAACTTGTTTTTTTCATTGGAAGTTCATTATGTTTATTTTTTTTTATCAGAGGATTACGACTTGTAACAAAAGGGAGAAAAAACATTGTTAACCCTTGTAATGCTGGATACTTTTCTAAAAAAAAAAGTGTGCCTTGTCTGCTTTCCAAAACCTTAAACATCTGCTTAATTTGGTCGAGCAAAGATACTCAGAGTAGCAAACAAGTTTGATCACAGACCAGCCGCCAATTTACTTGGCGGCTGTCCTTTGATATAACCTGTTTGCATAAGCATGAAGTCGGTTCCACCACTATAAGGGTTAAGAGATAATTTCTTCTTTCTTACATTGATTTCTTACGTCTTCTGCTACAGTAAAAAGAACAGATTCAAGACGACACTATAACACTATGTTGAAGAAAAAACAAACAATAACAGAAACAAGCACGTAAGAAGTCATTTTAAACGCCCACGTGTCTTACGTATATATCTGAAGTATAAAAGTAAGGTAGAATACCCATAATCCGCCATTTTGAAACTCATTCTTTCGTCGGATTACTTCGAGCGTTCTATGTTTCGATTATTCATAGTGTATTCAATCTAGGTTTGTGGTTGTTTTTCTTTATATATACTTTTGTCGAGTAACCAATGCGTAATTGTGATCCACGGTGCTGTTTTAGTTTAAAGAAAACATTTGCGTAAGTAAGTTTTGATTAGCATGGATAGTAACCTAAATCAAATCACAATATAACTCTGTGTCACACCATCGGAAGCGTCTCGGAGAGAGACGCTTAGCCTAATATTGAAGTAAGCGGGTGAAGTTGGTTTGAAGCATAAAATGTTTAGTAAAACGGTACATTGGTTTGGTTTATAGACATAAACACACATAACTAATGTAATCGAAGTTCTCTAAATTACCAAAACGTAGCAATGTAACCAACATTTCGTCTTATTTAAGTCAACCAATGTCGGTCAAGGTTGACAAATAAGGAATATCTAATGCCTGGTCGCATGGTTTCATATAATTAAAATAGGGCTTTTTCGAGATCGATCAATAATCACGAACTTCAAATGTCAAAGTAGAATAAACTGTTTGCCCAACCTTTTTTTTAAAAGCGGTTAGAACTATGTGTCTGTATGAAAGCGGCCTCTTTATGGCACCTTAACGCCCACGCTATATCTATTATTATTGAACAACACAAAACCGTCTCCACTTCATTATATTTACCATGATAGAAAAACGACCTTGTGGTATTGTAACGGCGACCATGTGTTCATCTATTCAAGAAACATCTGCGTGTTTATTCATTGTTAATTCATTGGCAATGTTATTCGATCCTTCAGTAGTTAAACTTCTTATTTTCATTGGTAGTTCATTATGATTATTTTTGATCAGAGAATTATGAATTGTGACGAAAGGGAGAAAAAACAATGTTAACCCTTGTAGTGCTGGATGCTTTTCTAAAAACAGATTTTTGCCCTGTCTGCTTTCCAAAACCTTAAATATCTGCTTAATTTGGTCGAGGAAAGATACTCAGAGCAGCAAACAGGTTAGGTCACAAGCCAGCCGCGAATTTAATTGGCGGATGGCCTTTGATCAAACCTTTTTGCATAAGCATGAAGTAGGTTACAGCTATTCAACAAACATCGGCGTTATCAATCCTTGCCAAACAATCTGAAATTTCCCTTTAACATCTAGCTCCATATAGCGTATATTGTTTTTGAAAGATTAACATTTGAATAGTTTTATGGTATCCATGCTCTTTGAAGACTTGTGTGATTTCAGGAACGTGTTGGGTTACATTATGCAACATTCATTCAAACAAAAAACATGCATATTCCAATGGAAAGTGTACTTTTAAAGGAAGTGCATCAACTGTCTGTATTAAGGAACACACCTCCAGTGCTTTAGGTTTAACCGTCGCCAATACAAAACTAACTTTTCGTTAAACTGTGTGAGATAAGAAGAAATATGGTTAAGTACGGCCATGGCTTAGTGATAGCAAAGTCAGGTAAAATCTGATGATCCGACATCATGGATAATTATAGCACTTTGTGTTGTACCCCAAATAAACGAACCTGGTCTTCGAGGGTTCTGTAGTGACATGGAATTCGAATAAAGCGTTCCGATTTCAAACCCTCAGCTTGGCAGTTTTCCATGTATTTCATTAACTCTCGCGTCTTCATCCTTTTTGTAGACCTATATGACGATTGTATTTATATGGGAAAGCAGTAGGGGTCTTGGAAATGTGATAAGCAATGGTATAATGGAAATACATGAATCATGAGGACAGACTGTGTAAACAGTAGAAGTATTTTTCAAAATGGCGTTAGACTCCATTCCAACATCCCGACCAACAAGTGCATTTTTTAATTCCATGGCCTTGCTGCTGACATTCAGATCCCTCGTGGATTCAAAACAAATTGTGTTTCCTGTGACTCAAATACATTCTCATTGGTTTTCCGTTGCACCGTATTATGTCTGCACTGATTTTGAAAGAGGAAATTATTTTTGGTAATTTGTGTCAACTTGAGGGAATTCTATTTGTGTAGAAGCGAACTCCTATTTTGATGATGTATGCGAGTCCATTCCCTCGAATAGAAATGTGGTACTGGTACAAATGAAATAAGCAGCAAATGATAAATACCATGTATTAATAGTTGTATTTTCGTAAGAAACCATTTATCATACTGTAAACTTTGATATTCTGAAATGTGTGTTAAACATGTCTTATAAAGTAAGGGGTAATATTCATGAATGTCAGAGTCTCCATTCATTTCGAATTACGGGGGGTCTCTGTTAGCTACTGGTTAGAGTACAGAACTTGAAATCACATTTTCCGTGTGGGTTCAAATCCCGGCGAGGCATTTTGATTTTCATTAGATGTAGTCTTCCGTCTGACTTACCGAACGCCGATGGTTCTACCCGGCTCGACCAGCAAATGAGGGCAGTTGAGTTGGGGGCCTTCCTCAACCATTAGGAGTCGGTCATTGCAACATAACTTAAAAATGTTGACAAAAAATAAAACCCATTTTGGTAACTTAAAGATCTTTGGGCTACATTATAGTACCTTTAAAAAACAGCATTATCATAGATGCATTTTGAAGATGCTTAACCTGGTTTTATAACCATATAGCGAAAGGCATTCCAAATGCAATTGTTTCGAAGTATTTCAGACGTATTAATGTTAATGAAGTTTTTAGATATGCCATGATGCATTTCAAAGATATCATCAAATTTCTTTAACAATTGCTGCGAAGCGTTTGCAAGAACACTATCTCAAATCAAAACGATTTCCAAACTCATTTTATAAGTATTCTGTTATGGCGGTATTAAACACGCAATAAATTAAAGGCGCTCATAATGACAAACAGTTAATAAGTATCATAATCATTTATGGATTATAAAGAATTCTTATTGAGCTTAATAATCCGTAAACTAAGCTGTCCTCTTAATACATAAAGCTCTCGTGGACCTAGTATCTCACGTACTGCTCACTTTTGGACTTATTAACTCATTTTGTTCACTTTTAAATGTGCTTTTTTACAGACGAGGAAACTTAGAAGTCAAAGTAAAATGACATTGAAGCAATACAGTTTTTGAATTGTTGTTTGACATACAAAATAGAAACTATTGAAAGAATGATCAAATCAGGAAGCGTCAATTTATGTTAGTATGTAAAAAGCAATGTATTACTTCTGGATTAAAACACACGTTAATTAATTGTTTGCACACTTTAAAGAATGAAAATGATGTAAGTTTGCTTACAATGACAATCCTTCAGAGCTTGTCATTTAACAGTACAGCTGTTGTGCAGCTTAGAGAAATTACATTTCTCACATCTATGAACAAGAACCTTTAAAGTTACCTAGAAATAAGCCTTGAAACAAAAAAAGCCCCTTTAATTTGCCACCTAGAAAATTGGTAAAGCGGAGAACTTAGTAAAATGTGTCCCATGTCTATAATTGTATTGGTAGTCAGGAAACA
Organism: Cerastoderma edule; assembly: GCA_947846245.1. Taxonomy (NCBI): domain Eukaryota; kingdom Metazoa; phylum Mollusca; class Bivalvia; order Cardiida; family Cardiidae; genus Cerastoderma; species Cerastoderma edule. The sequence goes on from OX401408.1 coordinate 49,744,408, forward strand.
CAAGACGAAGTACTAGCGAGCAATGACCACACTAATTGAATTTTTGTCGCGCACTTACATCCCGTCTCACCAACCTCCTAATTATGTCATAATCCCATTAAAGTTGTCTTAGACTGTTAGTGGAACGTGCTGTTCAAATATACATTAAAGTAGAATACCCATAGCCATTTTGAAACCAATTATTTCGTTGGAACACTTCATTCTTTCTCGGTATACATTGGTTGGGGCCGGCACTATTCGGTGTAAAGCAATTAGTTCCGGACCAGACCGATGTATACCGAGAAAGACTAAGGTAATCCGTTGAAGGAAATAAATCAAAATGGCGGATTATGGGTAATCTGCTTTCAAGAAACAAAATGAAAGCGGGCTATTTCACCGAGGTTTCTTGGATTACAACCTTAATGAGCGTGTTTGTCAGAGATCCATTCACTTGTCTATACGTGGGCGTTTCCTTTCCTCAAACGGACTTGCAGAAATTTGCGATGTTCCAAACTGAAGCTAACAGTAGAAAACAAAAGCAAGCACTGTACATGTCTATCTTCCATGTGATATTTGTAACCATTGTGGCAAAATGATTAAGTACTAAGGAACAATTTTGTCAAGGTGGTTTCTAAAAACTCACCTAGCAGATGCGGAAAGTGTTGCATCTAAGCAAAGCTTCCATCGCCTTCTCATAGTTCACTTTGAAGATTGTATATATTAAACAAGAAATAATTATGTAACAGCTTTGGTAAAATGGTAAAGTAAACGTTTGAGCAATTTTGAGCCAGATTACCACCCCTTAGTCTCTTCAATGTTGTTTTTGGTTTTAAACTCATTTATCTTACATTGCTTGTGAGAGAAACTTTTAGCTCATTGAACCTACAGTCTATGCATGAATACGGGATACTTAACCAGTACTCGCCCAGACTTGCGGGCTAGTCCTGGCATTTTCACCTCGTCACAAACGGGGATCGAATCCGAGACCATTGGTAACAGACGCTCTACGACTGCACCACTGTCACCCAGTTATATAAATCATTACAAAATGTTCTTTTATCGTCTATGACGCACACAAACCGTTAGGGACGTTAATCAAAACATCTGAATCAAAACTACCACTAACAAATGATAAGCTGGTCGTCTTTATCAACTGGTGTAGTCAATAACGTTTGTGTATTTCATTTACGTATTCCTTCTTTAGATACAGTCTTTTGGAAATAGAAATTAACGCGTATCCTTAACGTAGACGTACACATGAAAGTTTGTTCCCCGGTCAAATAACGTACACAAAGCCGTTTCCGGTCCACCCTTTTGTATGTCTGCCATCAAAAGGACTATCTCACAGATTCAGATTTTAACTTTTTAGAAAAGAATTGTGTCCTAAGATACGAGGAAAACTAAGATTTGTAAAGTAACACTAGACAAGTTTATTGACAGCTTTCCAACCCCGTTCATAACCGTGCATAAAAAATATAAAACATTCATATTTCAGTGTTTCACGTATTCTTCTCTAACCAGATGATGGTCATCGTTAATCCGAACGTCACTTGCTGTTTAAGATGTTACTCGAATTCAAACAATGAAGTTAATTATTTTTTTAAAATATCACTTTTAAACATAGATAATTGATAGCACAGGCGTTGTACTGCCATGATCATGCATGTGATGTCTTGTTGTGTTTCAACATGTTCTATAATAATCTTACGCTCATTTTACTCACTTTTTTTTTCGCTTGTATGCTTTAAATGAAAACATGGGATTTCAACACATTAGAGGGAAAGAAATTGTCTTTGTTTTAGTGACAATGATTATCAAAATCAAATCTTTAACGGTCATTTCACTTTGAGCACACATCTCTGAGAGAATCTCTTTAGATATCTCCATTATTTAACGTATGAAATAAAGATCCACCTCAAGTGAATGTATGTTAAACTGTATTGGTTTACAACAAACTCCTTACAGTCATCTTTGTTTATGGGAATGACGTCACATGACCATCTGATGAAAAACATAGTGCTGAGAAACTTCACTACTGGGTAAAATGACCTGTGAATTATGAAACATCATGTTAAAACATAGCAAAATACCACATTCTCATGACAATATAATGCCTGGATTAATGTTTATGGATATTTCCAAGTGCTATTTTCACAAATTGTGTACCCTAAAATTTGACTTCAATTTGATTACTATATCCGGTGAAAACTTAGAACAGAAAAAAACAACATTTTAATCTGGAAGAAATTTTTTGGTGCCAGAGATCAAACCAGCGTAGCAAGGGGAGACTACTGATAGTAGTTTGGATTCACCCAGCTAACCTGCAGATGTCATTTTCTCATTCATCGTACGTCGGGCTTAACCCTTAGAATGCTGAGTAATTTTCTGAAAAAATATCTTCTGTGTCTTCTGATTTCCAAAGCCTCGAATAGCTTCTTAATTTTGATGAGGAAAGATACTCAGAGTAGCAAACAGATTAGATCACAGGCCAGCAGCCAATTTACTTGGCGGCCGGCCTGGATCTAACCTGTTTGCATAAGCATGAAGTCGGTTCCAGCACTGTGAGGGTTAATCGTCTTACGTCGCGTATAAAACAGTACCAGATTAAAAAGCAGACTACAAATAATTCTTGCTTTAATCATGTTAAATCTGCGGTCAGAAAAGACATTATGTGTTATTCTGAGACAGTTTAATCCATTTTTCCTCGATATTGATATTTCATTAAGGATTCTTTTCGATATTACATCCTTTTTATACCAATTATTAACCATGTCTTACACATCATTGTCATCGATTGACCTCAATAAGTACAGAAAAATATCATTTTTGTATTGTTAAACACATTTCTTTGAGAACTATTTAACTGATTTTGACAAAACATTTTCTTGACAGTAAACTCGCCAATTAAATCTGTAAAAGTGTCCGAATATATCTCAAACATCTTTGCAAAGTTTGTAAGCGATTGCACGGTCAGAACACTAAGGAATAGTTCTATGTAAAACATTCCTGACACTAAACATAATGAAAAATATACTCATTTCTCCTTTAACATTTATCCTGAGAACGGGTTTGAGAATGTTGTGAACTATCGATAAGTGTTAAGTTATAACAATGACCTGCCAATGAAAAACACCTGAGCGCATGATCAAACATATTTACGACTATACATAGGTAATCTTATCGGTATGTTTACAATATCGCCTGCTGATAATTTTCTATTTTGGGAGAAAGGTTATACTAACTTCCTTTGAATTGCAACCATACACGGCATTAAACATTAGAGAAAATGACATCTTTCTCGTTATGTAGCCAGCAACACATTTCTGTCTAATGTAAACTTTATTGTAGTTCGTCTTCGTGATGATTTACCACATACCCTTAATAACCACGTCTGTTTAACAAACACGGATTCGAATAAATTGCAATATATGGCACTGAAACAAACTAATAAATTGACAGAACAATTGTTTATAAAAAAGATGTGCAATTAATTTAGTGACAAGTGCAACAGCTATGTCAAAGAATGCTTGTCACGAAGAAAATGTGAATTCTGTTCACTTTATTTCGTCTGCACAATGCTTGAAAACGTTGTAAAAATATGTACCAATTATATTGTTGCAATACCCTTTGTTTCTCCAACTTCATTTTTGCAGTTTTCCATAGACATTTTTGTTGACACGGTACTTTGTTGTATATGTCGTCTAGTGCAAATCACTCGCAACAGAGACAACATCAAGGAACCATCCCGACCCGCTGATTTCGCCGTCAGAAATGGTTCCTTATATTGACAGACGTCATTACTGAGGCACTTTTCCACCGGATGTCATGTGACCAAGGATTGGTGCAGACGAGCTCGTAAATAGAGGCTGCACGCGGAAAACCTGATACGTTTTTAGCGACTCCTCAAAAAACTCTCATTCATGATAGTCTTCGAAAGGACACGTGAAAAGCATTGTTGCTAGCTTCGAAGCCGATGTGAGCAAAGAAGAATCTCCCCATCGTAGACAGAGTTTCATTTTCGCACAATAATCATGAAAGATATTGTTTGATTATCCAGAGTTTTATTTGAATATTTGGTCTCTTGGTGTCTCAGCACTATCCTTTATTTTTCTTTGAGAGTTTGGTTTGGTTTAGTTACTTTAAGTGTGCTAAACTTTGAATTTGTAACTTTAGATGAATTTGCCTTAGTTCAAACTTTTTAATTTGGTCGTTATAAGTGTAGATACTATGACCGTTGTTACTTTGACGAATAAATCATTTTGAGTTGGTTACTTTGTATGAGGTTTCTTTGGATTAGGACGCTTTTAATTTGCTCGTTTTAAGAAACTTAGATCGTGTTACCTATACCAATAAATCATCATGTTTGAACCTTGCAACGTTATGTTGGGTTGCATACCGTTTCCCTGTGATTAGAGATAATTTATACATCTCTACTCGGATATCCCTGCCGCTTTGTTAATTGATTTTAATGTCATCTGGTACAGAACACACGCAACAGGGAAATAATTACATGGTAAGTTCCTCTGTACTTATTTCGCCGTCAAATGTCGTGATAAGCTGTCATTTTGCACTTTCAATCACGTGACAACGTTTTGTCTTGGCCATGGGAATATATCGACAACAACTCATAAACTTTATATTTCTACAAAAATCATAAAAGTTCACATGTCTTCAACAGCAACTCATAACACTCGATCTACTCACAAAATCTGATAAATCTACTACACCTCATACAGCTCATTTGAACCCATTGTGCATACTGTAGAATGCGTTCTTCATGGTTGAATTCTCCTTTTCTCACACTGGTTTCAAAACCATATATCTAACCAAACAGTTTCAACTAATACTTGATATTCGTTTCTGTAAGTTTGCCTCATCAATTTGTCCACTAGAATAAACAACAATGCAGTTTTACTCAGAATTTTACAACATACTAATTAGATTTGAAAGTATTATTGGCGTCTGTTGTAATTCACTCGCAACAGGTAAATGGTTAAATTAGCGTGCCGACACACTGATTTCACCGTCGGAATTGGTTCCTTAGTTTTACAGACGCAATGATTAAGGCACTATAATTCACCGGAAGTCATGTGACCAAGCTATTGCAGGGAAGATAGTTAAGCTGGCACTGGGAAAAAACCTGATCTTTTTACCACAACTTCTCAAGTAATCACCATTTTCCTTTCTCTGCGAAAGATACTCTTACACAATCGGATTTCCTCGGTGATTTTGGTAGTTTAATCCAGCCTTCCGGAATCTGCCGAAGGCTTCCAATTGACCCTGATAATTACAATCGTCTGCATAAAATTTGAAACTTAAGTCACCAGTAGCAGGTGACATCTCAGACCGCTGATCGTGAGCAGAGGGAGCCTTAACCCTTATAGTGCTGGCACCGACTTTGTCCTTATGCAAATAGGTTAGATCCAGGCCAACCGCCAAGTAAACTGGCGGCTGGCCTGTGATCTTACCTGTTGGCTACTCTGAGTATCTTTTCTCATCAAAATTCAGCAGATATCTTCGCTTTTGGAAAGCAGACGACACAAATGAATATTTATAGAAAATTACCCAGCATTCTAAGAGTTATTTTCACCCATTGTTTAGCACGTAAAACCCACTTTTTTCAAGCACAAAATGACCATCAAAATTGAGCAGATATTTAAGGTTTGGTAAAGCAGACAACACGAAAATATTTTCAGAAAATTACCCAGCATTCTAAGGGCTAAAACCATTAAAAGGCTCACTACTTTTTCACAACTTCATCAATACTTGTTCGAATCTACAGTTGTATATATGTCTCTTGACCACTTAAGTAATGGGTTTAAATGGCGTATAAGATGATTTACTCGGAATGCCAGGGGAATATAATGTCAATAACAGATAATGGTATTCCTGTTATGTGGTCAACAGTTTTACTTGAACGTCCAGGATTTCTTTTTCTACGCAAGCGTTTGTGCAGACAAGTATTGTACTCTCAGTCCATTTCAATTTTAATTCTCAGAATCTGTTTCGTCTCCAAACGGAATATCGGGATTGTTAAGCACTCGATAAAGCCATTTAATTCATCATAAAGGGGCTTGTTCACAGATATGAATAAATTTGGAAGTTGAATTTTAGTTCCTTTAAAACTGCACGTTAGCTGTACAGTTGTATCATACGCATTGAAGAAAAGTCGTTGGAAACAAAATAAGATCGTTTAAAGTTATCTAAAGTGTGTATACAGTGAATTGACATGGTTGTTAATCCAAAAGCGAGACATCGCTTTTGAGATCTTAGGCATATCAACTGTACAAACTTGATAAATTGACGCTTCCTGGATTGATTATGCTTTTAATAGCTACTTTTAATTTTATATCAGACAAATAACAATTTGAAATACCGTTTTGATTCAATATTATTTTCTTTTTTTATTTCTCTTATGTAAACATGAAGCTTTAAAGACAAGAAATTAAATGTCTATGACGGCACCTTGGTCGCCAACAAACAATCGCAATACTGCCTTTGTTACAGTTTCTAGACGAATATTCGTGGGTGGGGTTTAATATATAAGTAATTGAAAATGACGTAACGCCACTAGTGTATGCAGTGGAGAAGCTTTGGTTGGATAATACGAAAGACTAATAAATCAACGGTAGAAATGGCTTCCTTTATTGTAAGGTGTATCATTAGGACTGCAACAGTCGTAATCCTAGAAAAGGCAAGAAATTGGCAGTACTGTTTTCTGTTTCCAACACGCAGGGGCACGGCATTTTCTTCTACGATATAACCGTCAACAACGCTATAGCCTAAGCACACAAAGGAGACCAGTAAAATCATACAAAAGGAATTAATCAGTTTAGTTTTAACTTAGTTATTTTGATAAAATTCACAGTTCATCGTAACTTAAAATTCTGCTCAGTTAATACATGATCAGAAATCATGCCGAATTTTGTTTAATGAAGGTCGCAAAGTTGTCATCGCTTTTGAAAGTAATCGAACACACAACCCTTGATTGCAGAGGCCGACAGTCTTCACATTGGTCACTGCCCTCCGACATCGAGTCTACCAATGGAATATGCATTTATCAATCATGCTATAAAACACAATTTAGTATTACGAACGTGCAAGCCTCATCCATGTGTTTATGTATCAAACAATATTTACCCAAAATAAACCACCTTGACCTGCAGGACAGAATTTCGTCATAGCTTGAGTATGAGCTCACAGAAATAAACACAATAACCATTTACAATGGTAAGTGTAACTCTACCTCGTTCACATTACAACGTAAACTGTTGTGCGACACGACAACTCTTAGTGTTCTAACACGTGACATATGACAATCGAAAACGTTTTCATTTACTATGTCACTTTGCATAAAAAACTGAGAACATTTTGTGCCAACTGAATTTTGTTTTGTCTTTCAACAATCCATTTATTCAAATAAATTTCATACACTAAGTATAAAAGGAACTGCATAAAGCATATACAACGTGGCAAATGGTTACTGTTAGTAATTGTTTCATCTCTTTTCTTCTCTTTTCACAACTGTTTCTAGCCATGTTTACTTAAAAAATGAAACGCACTCCAAATACATCATTTATCTCGTCTGCTGATGTTTCCAAATTTAACAACTCTCAAAGCTTTGTGTCGAGTAAGTTGTCAAAGCTTGGACCGAAATTCTTCCTGAAATATCCGAGATCAAGTCCAAAAATCCTTTAATAAGGGTACTTGTGCCTTCCGGATACGTTCTTGTCCTCTCATATCACCATTTAACGACAAACCGCGTACATGGATATAAATTAGATGTCGTCTGCAGGTTGGATGTATCAAAGAGGTGTGGTATGAATGTCGAGACAACAACGATTGGTAGAACCATTTAAGGAGGGAATATTTCCTTAGAGCTTCTTTGGAATATTCCTTTTCTTCTTCTTTTAATCGAACATATAAAGAAAAGTGTTTTTGAAGTTCTTTTGAAATCAAGAAATGTTTTACCCGAATACGTTTAAGTGTCGTGTTAATCGGAATGCAGATTTATTTTACACGTGACAAGTAACGTATAAATGGACAACCATAGCTTGATGCCATGCAACATACATTTATATTGGCGTCATGAAAACAGTTGTCACATAATGGAGATAACCAGATATATAGTATATTCTTAGAAAACGATAAAAACTACACAATCGAATTCACATTTTGTTCTCGGAAAACGCAATTAGAGTATGCTTTAATATGTGTTTAATAGTGTTTTACAATTAGGAAGGTTAGATTAGAACAAATCTGGCACATATTATTTGATACTCCGAATATCAATTAGTCACGTTCCTATTGCATGATAACAGAAGTTAATTGCGTATTATGTTTCTCTAACATACCACATTGACGCTTATGACGGTAGTATATATATATCAAATGACATGATAAATATCTCGTGCTGCAAAAACCCGTTTAGCAACTACCAGGAAGCTTACTTCGAACGAAATCTATCGGTTGTGAATAGAAAGAGAATAGATGGTTAGTGTCATGGGTACCGTTTTACCAAATGACTTACGCAACATGTTTGCGTAAGTCAAAGTTGATTGATATGAATAGAATCTTATACAATAATAGAATATTGTAATGTGACACGTTATTGGAAGCGTCTCGGAAAGACGATCCCCATGATGTGTGACGTTGCAATATTGCTTAGCCCAGTATTGAAATAAAAGGCAGTTTTTTATTAGGATACGAATTTAAATAAAACGGTACATTGAATCGGAATCGTTATCGAGCTAGGCGTATGATCATCATCCGATGAGCGGAAGGCGGATAATCCGAAGCCGAGCCCGATAATCTTTTCCATTCGAGATACCAACAATTTGTGCTATTTATCATGTTCCCTTTTTGGATTCAAACGTAAAAATGAACTTTACAAAAACTTAAATAAGAAACAAAACGAAAATTTAAACATGGCAGGTGAGGGCAATAACGTATGCCATTGACGGATAACGAAATTGTTATACGCCGCCCTGTTATTGGCCGGTAAATGCACAGGTTAAAGGATAAACCGCACTGTTATACATGTATATCGGGAATGGAAACTACAATAGTCGATGGTAGAACATGTTGCCTCAATCTTTTTAAAGCAATACCGATGAGTGCTTTTCTCAAAAGAGAATTGCACAAAGAGGAAATAAACTATATCCTATCACCTCTATACGGCGTTTTGAAAAAGGTGTGATGTAGCTATAGTTTCAGAAGAGAAAAGTGTATGATTTATGGTGAAATTAAACGCACTTATCATTTCCTTCTTGTGTCACATATTCGTCTAATTATTTAAACGAGCTTATAAAAGTAATCTTTTTTAGGCTGTCAGTATTGATTCAATTTTTTCTTTCCTTAACGAGATTATATATTCCAAAAATTGTGATTTCTCAGACATTAAAAATACTCAAATAACAGTAAAGCATTAACTCTTTACAAACTATCGTGTTTCTATAATCAAATGATTACAACTTTATTTATTGTGACATACGTGTAAGTCTGGGCATTTCAGCCTGTACATAGTTCAATACACTTTTACCAACATTATCAAAATGCATGCTAAACCACCTTTGTTATCGATCCACCTAAAATCCATTCATTCAAAGTTAGCGTTGATGCACTTATTCTGAACATTTTGCTGGGCCTATGATGATACACATAGGGGCTCTACCAATGCGACCATTTTCTATGAAAAAGGGGACACCCGATGACTCAGCCACCCGCAACAATAGAAACAGGCACCCGCACCATAATATCGATACACACGTTCACCTTCTTATACTTTGGAATAGATTGTATACCTGTATCGATCAATAAAACAATGATTATCGCATTTGACTTTTGAAAAAAGGCCTTCAAAAGCTAATCTGTTTTTTATGCCTGAATATGATTGGTAATTATTGCAGAGGATTTATACGTCCAAAATGATGGATTCTTTGAATGTTACAAGGACATTAACTGTCGTATTAAGCTATGGAGAAGATCTTGTTGGTCCTACATGTAATTGTAATCGAAATGAAATAGGAACAGCGTCATTTTGAAGAAAAGAAATCAGAAAGTTTCAACTGACACCTCCCAGCTGATTTATTGGTTGTTCACATGTTAACAACACTATACGAGAGAAAAAAAATCTTAAATCTTTGGCGCCCTATTTCAGGCCAATACCACATTGTTGTTGGTTTGAAATGATTCCAACTCGTTAAGCAATCTCCATTCCCATGATTGGTACGAACGGAAGTCATAACGTCCTTTGTGTTTGGTTTGAGATCCACCAGGTGTATCGAACCTACGTCTTGAAGAAGATTCAGACCCCGCACACCATATGCATGATATTAGGTAGAGAGGCATGCGTGGCCAATACTTTATTATATACTATATTGATATCTAATGTTAGCGTTGGACCAGGCGGTGTGATCACGTGATCAATGTGTACGAAAAATGTCCGAACAACATGGCTGCGTCACAGGTATATTTACTTGTTTCCACTTGATAGCCACATTGTGAACCCCGCAAGATTTGACCACCAACTTTCCGGAGCTAGTGGTATATGATAACTCATGCTTTAAAATGGCGTAACGTCTAACTCTCGGTAGAGAAATCGCAATCGAAGGGTGCTATTTTTAGGTCATCCCTCGACTCGAAATTTTCTGCAGGGTCTTGGAGCAAACGGTAAGGCCAAAACTGAAACAACATTCACTGGCGGTTGCGGAAAATTGATCGTCGGAACATGGCATATATAAAATAGTGGCAAACAAAAGAAAAAATACATAGATACCTATTCATTCATTGGCGCCGCCATTTGCAATCTTTTGTTTATCGGAAACACTGATCACGTGATCATCCCGCCTGTGGACTTGCTCTTTTAGCAACGAAATATGAAATAAACAAACAGACATCTTACCTTGTGCATACCGTATGAAGACGCAGATGTAAGGTCCGAACACAAAGTTCTTCATGAAGAGGGGTATCAAGGTAAACGGCATACAGAACACCGCCAACAGCAAATCGCTGATCGCCAGATTCAACAAGAACACATTAGTAACCGTCCGCATACGCTTGTTGCGTATCAGTGTTAGTATCACCAGCAAGTTACCCGTCACGGCAAGCGTGAAAATAGTTCCGGAAATGATAAGAAATAGTTCCGCGGGAAAAGCGGCCGGGACGGGACCTTCGTCCCTGGAAAAGTTGCCAAAGACGGTACCGTTGGTCGAGAAAGGTTGTTCCGTGTAGCCTTTCATCGTTTAACGTTTTTATAGATGCCGTGGATAATACATCAACGTTTGAAAGTATGTGTGTAGTACACTGATTACTAGTCCTAAAGGTTTGTGGTTAGCAATTTTGATTCTAGGATCCTTGGACTATTAGACTTTCTCGTACTATTTAATAGAAATACTGTATCTTGATGACGCTTACAAAGGCAAATAAAACATGTTTCTTGGTAATTACCATTACGATGTGTTTATGCAAAAACCATCGTATTCAAGTCCAAATATAAACAGAAAGGAACAAAATTGAAACAAAAATATACACAATGTAATTTCTCCTTTTACGCAAACCATACATCATAAAGTTCCTATATTATCTTTATTATGATACGTATTTGCACGAGACACCTCCAACGCGTTAACAACCCAGCTCAACTTTCTTTCCAAAGTTGGCAGTTAAGATATTGCTATTGGCTTTATATAGAGGAGCAGAGGACATTGGGAACCCCTCTGTCAATATCGATAAACCAGGAAGGATTACAATGTTCACGTTATAGCAGGCTCGTAAGGATGCACTGTTGGACGACATTAATTAGATAAATCATAGTCGTGCATTCGCAAGTTCTTGCGTATAATTAGTTCAGTTGTAGAGTGTCGGACTCTGGTACCAAGGGTCTAGGATTCGATTCCATTTAGCGGCGAGATGACAATAAAGTGACTTACTCTCAAATCTGCACGATTACTGGTTTTGTATATAGGAAGCAGTCGTCGAGAATGATTTCAGTAAGTTTAAAGTTTCCTTCACATATAATGCGATATAACTGAAGCCTATCGTCCCTTTTTTAGCGATATATTTTAATGATTACATTAATAATGTTTAACCCCCCTTAGATCGTTGTCGAAAGAGATTTAAACATTCTCAAATGGAGAAAATCTAATTCTTCCATGGCAAAACAAAATAAGTTTGCGGATAGAGAGCTCCCTATGCTTTGTCCTTTAGACCGAGAATATCTAGGTATCTAGTCGCTGAATTATACCACCGGTTTGGAGTTAGCACTATGTCCTTAATTGTAACGTTCCTAGAGTAACAGCTACGTCAAATGTCCAAAATCCACCCACAACTCCAGTTTTGATTACCTAAATATCTGAACATTATTGACAAATTGACAATATTTATTAAGGAACGGGGCCCGTTTTACTAAACAGTTTACGTTTAAGATTTGCGTCAGTCTAAAACAACAATTCCTCTTATTTCAATATTGGACGAAGCAATATTGCAAAGTGACACATCATTGGAATCGTCTCTCCGAGACGCTTCCAATGAAGTGTCACATTGCAACATTGTACTTTCATTGAAGATACTATCCATTATTATCAATTATGACTTACGCACATATTGTCCGTAACTTGTTTAGTAAAACGGGCCCCGGGTCGATCGTTTTTCCTGTCAAAATGCAATTGCCATTATAATGAGGTATTTGTGAGAGTAATGAGTTTGTATGATTGATATGATTTAATTAAGACATTGATTCGTAATGGGTGACCGTGAGGTATCGATTACTCGAGCTTTATAATAGAAATAGCATGGCGGGCTTTAAACCTAGACGCCTTGTTAATCCATCAACCTTTCTGGAACGGGGTGAACTTATCCTATAGAAGTTAAAGCTACTTGTTAACAGACGTGATGGAATTTGGAATTCAAAACTCACTTTCTTGAAAACTGCACAGTAGTCGGATGGTTGTATTGAAGATACTGGCGAAAAGCCATTGGAATTAAAATCCTTTCGTATTTGATTGTTTTAAAGCTTGCAAACAGTGAATCAATAGATATTCAAATATAGAATTGTTGCATCGCTTTTTGGGTCTGCCGCATAAAGAGTATACATTCTTAGATATACTGACAGTTCCTGAATTAATCATGCTTCCAAAAGCTACTATATTTTCGTTTAAAACAATCTATACAAAAACTGTATAGTTTCATCGACATAATAGTTATAATATGTGAACAAGCACCTTGGATTGCTTCAGTTGGCGTGGATGTCTTAGTTTGACCAATGCCAATAACTCTTAAGCCTTTATAGTGCTGGAACCGAATTCATGCTTATGCGAACAGCTTAGAGCATAGGCCAACCGCCAAGTAAATTGGCGACTGGTCTGTGATCTAACCTATTCGCCATTCTGAGTATATTTCATCGTCATAATTAAGCAGATATATAAGGTATTGGAAAGCAGACACACAACAATCTATTTTTAGAAAATTACCCAGCATTCTAAGGGCTAAAAACGTTAGTATAGGCGCAACATGTCATCAATTCCCTCACTAGTTTTAAATGGTAAGCATTACAATGAACAACTCAGCCAAACATATTCCAATCTTTCAAGCGAACTTCCTACTTAAAGTACAAGCTTTTTAAGAAACTGTATGAACATCATAGAGAAAAGAGTTTTTTTCCTTGCTTTGTCGTGATGGGTTTTGAATTTGGATCAGTTACATATTCCTATAAAGAGTAATTAGGGTAAAAGGATTATAGTCATGTAGGGGTCTTGACATCGAATCCCTGTGTTTAAAGTTGGACTACTGATCGTCCGCGCTATTAATGCTGAAACAGTGCAAATTAATGAAAAAGCGACGAGCATGTGTAAATATATTCAGAAGCGCTTCAATGTCGTTACTATCCGCTTTAAAGGTTAGTTTAAAGTAAAAAACAAAAACCAAACTCTGCAAAACGTGTTAATTGAGTGTTTGTCTTTTAATAACATATGTGTTTTGCTTTTTCTTTAACTGGAGAGAAATGGTGTTTTCAACCATTTTATTTCCCAAAATGAAATGAACGTTTACCATTATTCCGCCATTTTAAAACAGTTTCTTTCGTCAATTTACTTCGGTCGTTATCGGCATACAAATGTCAGCCGGAACTATTCGGTTTAATACATTTCCTTTTCAAAGACGCCAACCATCTATTCTCTTTATCTCCTCAACCACCGTCTACATGTGCTTTTTGGTCATCACGTGATTCCTTATATGTATACTTGTTTACGACACTGCTAGCATTAATTTATTGGGTTATTGACAGTTTCTATATGACAGAGAAATTCTGTTAGACCAAATAGATCTTGATGGAATCGGATGATTGAGATGTCTTCAATGAATCAATTCAACATTGATAAGCGCCATTGTGGATTCGCCTTTGTCATACTACAGTGACAATAAACAGTGCTGTTGGTGAACATTTGGACAGGCACCCCCTGAAAAGTCCTACACCTTAAGTAAAGGGTCACGGAAGACCCTTTTCTGTAGCAAGTACCATGCATTGGTGATAAAAGGTGGAACTTAAGTCTGCTCCAAAGTTCAAGTACGTTTTGGTCAGATTTGCTCGCTGAAAAGAAGTTAATTCAAAAGTGCATACCTAATAGTTCACTCAATATTTATCAATGATAAACATTAATCTGAATCTACATTCAAACCCTGTCTAAATATACATAAACAAGAAACGAGCGAAAACATAAACAAGAAACGAGCGAAACAATTATATATATATATACACTCAATTTTTCGAATGAGAAAGTTTATTGGTGGAACTTTCTTTATATGAACTTCTCAGAAATTGCACTTACTCACACACCTGTCTTCTTTGTTACCTGTCTTCTGAATCGTAATTGTGAGCAATTCCATTAACCGCATGTATTTCAAAAGTACTTCATCATTTCCCGTAAAGCAGAATTTTAAATCAACGGTCGATGTCTTTTGACTAATCATTCATTCCATCAGGAAATTGACTTTGAAATCTTTTGATTCGTTTTCTCCGAATAGAGGATTGTCTTGGAATAAGATAAAAAATAATAGGACTGATTAATGCGGGGTTAAACAAGTTTTCATAGAACAAACCTGATGTACATTTGTTAATCTTTTTCGAAAACAAAAGTAAAGTTTTCAGAAATATTTATTACCGACAAACTTTCGACTCTAAATGACATGCACGCCCGTCGACAGCTATTTCCCTGCCGATTGTTAGACATAATGCCTTCATAAAACATTGGATAGCAAATACCACCAGAACCGGAAAGTTGATGGTCAACTACTGCAGGGTACACACTGTGGCTATTATTGGCGAAAGTAGGTGCAAAAAGCAAAAATAAATTGGCACAGCCATTTTGTTCAAACATAAGATCGTAAACATTGGTCACGTGATTTCCCCGCCTGTATAAGTGATTGAAGGTCCACAACAACAGGTTAATAAAAGTCAAACCCAGAATAGCATGCAGACACACTATCAGAAAGAAGAACATCACCGAACATGCAAACAATATGTCAACAGACGTATAATATAACAGAACATAACTCTATGTAAGTCTAGAATGTCGACCGGAAAACTGTTGAACTGAGTAGATTTAGCTATATATTATGAAACTGTTTGTTAAAACATAACACATGCTATGATTGTAACGCCTGTTTTATTTATAATCGATGTTTAAAATATCATCACAAATTGTTAGCCAAACAATTTAACAACTATGTATACATTTGAGAACTATCGAAAATTATCGAAACACACTCTAAAAAACCGAGAGCACCTGTTTGAAATATCGCACAAATTGTGCATCTACATCAGCAACCTCATAGTGAGTCATTGACATTCAATATCATTGGTCCCCGGGGTTTAACTTTATTTTCCCCGGTAATTTTTGACTGACCTCGTCTTATCAAATAATGTGTTAGAAAGTATATTTTTCTTCAGAATAATTTGTCAAACTTATCTTCATTCTAATATCTACATCTATTCGATAAACATCACAATGTCTCCATCACGTGTCTGGAATTAATTTACTCGTTCTGCCGACAAGTCGAAGGCGACCTGTAACCTGTGTAACCAGGACTTTGTATTCAAGAACTATTTAAGTTTCTGATGGACCAACTCTGTAAGAAACTGGAAAAGTTGTCTGTTGATAAAAAACGAAATAATGGTTATTACTGCTCTGATATTGCATGCACGTACATTTATACAGATATCGGCTATACACAAAAGGTTTGAACAGAGGACTAGTGTACTAGTATTCGTACATGCAGACATTCGGACATCAAAACGAATTCTAAAATCGAATATTCGAATATATTCGAATAGTTCAAGTCGAATATTCGAATAGTGATTTCACTATTTGTTCCCATCCCTAGTAATTACCATTACGATGTGTTTATCCAAAAACTATCGTATTCAAGTCGAAATATAAACAGAAAGGAACAAAATTGAAACAAAAATAAACACAATGTAATTTCTCCTTTTACGCAAACCATACATCATAAAGTTCCTATATTATCTTTATTATGATACGTATTTGCACGAGACACCTCCAACGCGTTAACAACCCAGCTCAACTTTCTTCCCAAAGTTGGCAGTTAAGATATTGCTATTGGCTTTAGGTAACATATGCATCGGTTGGGTCACATGTAATGTGAACTTAGACTGATTTCAGGTAAAAGAAGAAAATGCTGAAAAAAGAAGCATGACACTGTTGGGGAATAGCTCATATCCTTTCTTTTTTTTGATGCTATTTAATAAGAAGAAAACGTAAAACATTAAACAAAAAATACAGAATGGCTGGTCAATTGATATGAAAAAAGATAAGGATAATGGTGAGCATTTTTAGGTAACATCAACATAAATGATGATTACAGTGTCTATCAAATCGTTTAATGAAGCTTCCTTAGCACAAATAATTCACCATAGAGACATCATTTATAAAATGGGTTGTTCATATTCAAGGGAGGAAATAAAACTAGTTCATTATTTTCACGCGAAGAGTTATCTTTCTTTATTGAACATATGAACAAACATTAAGTACTTTACAAACAAATTGCAAGCACGGAAAACTAGTTCTTTCCCTTCACACATACAGCATATGATATATGAACTAATTTGTAAATAAGTAGAAATTGCTCAGAAGAAGCATTTTTGTGTTTTGCTCAAATCATTTCTGCCAGACATCCCAAGGAAAAAAGGGTTAGAGATAGATAGAGCTGAAAACCTTGTGGGAAAAGGAAAAATTACTCGTTACGAGCAATTTATCCTTTCCCATAATGTTTTCTAAAGTCGTCTGCAACAAAGTGGTCAAATGTCGTTATTGTTTGGGAAAGGGTTTTAAAAATTATGCTCCCTTAGAAATTCATGAGTTTTACGAAAGGACACCCCGCAATAAAATTAATTGGCTGCTATCAGGCATCGAACGTTTGTTGTCATTGTCATAAATTACCAATGCATTCCACTTTGATTCTGCGTTCGCTCAAACGGAACAACCGCATTTAGAAACAACAGACCCAAAACACATTTCCTTACATTTGCATTAGGCACTTTTATAACGATCAGTTTTCTTATCTTTTTTCAATCAATGTGTAATTTTTGTTATTTTCTTTATTGTATTTTCCATTTTCATCATAAATACATGTGACGTCGCGTATCCGCTAAATGTAAATAAGCTTTTGCTTTCGTTCATATCCATTTCATCTGTGTTGTATTACTTGATATTTATGTATATTGTGTATATTTCGATGAATAAACTATGTTTAAACTAACAATCAGTGAACGAGCTAAGCATAAACAAATTCATTGTTTCATAAGCAGGAAGAAGAACCAAAGTTTAGGAATATTAAAATATTTGAAGAGGTCAAAGTAAGAGGGGCCCTGTGTGGCCCAGTTATAAAGTTGTAGGACTTGTAACACGAGGGTCTCGGGTTA
Organism: Cerastoderma edule; assembly: GCA_947846245.1. Taxonomy (NCBI): domain Eukaryota; kingdom Metazoa; phylum Mollusca; class Bivalvia; order Cardiida; family Cardiidae; genus Cerastoderma; species Cerastoderma edule. Next base: position 49,762,322 of record OX401408.1, read on the forward strand.
AATCTTCACAAGCTGCATTTGGACTATTCGTTTGAGTGTCCTTGGGCAAGACACTGTAAAGCCCTGACAAGAACAGCTGGAAAAACGTGAATATCTGAAATATTGTTGACACGGCGTTAAACAAAAGATCGTAGGATATATTAGGCTTTTGTTTCAGAAACAAGTTATCAACACATTATGCAGTGGGTACGCACTTGCTGTTGGAAAACGTCTCTGATCTGGCCTCTAAATTATGTATGTGAACCAGACAGAGAGTTATATGTTTGTTAATAGAATCAAACAACTGGAAAGTTTATGATCTAAAGTAAACAACGGGTATTAGGTTTTATCATATTCAAACAAAACAGTTTTGTGGTATCCTATTTCTGCAAAGCTTTTTTACTTATCTTTTTTTTTCTGATTCATATTTCACCATTCTTCTTTGGCGTGTCAAAACAAAAGACAAATACAGTTATGGTCGGAATTGTCCATTTGTATATTTGTGTATTGTGTCACATACATCAATAGGACTGAGAATGTTACCATGCACAATCGAGTGACTATGTCATCCCGGCTGGGCTGACAAGTTTGTCAGGAATTTCTCAAGAATATTAATGATCAGTCTGAACTGCCGAGACAGGGCCCTTTTCTGAGTCAACATTTCTACCAGTCCTGCAAGGCTTAATGCTTAAGGTGGCTGAGTCAGGGGTCCCAGGTTCGAGCCCTACCGACACCTCTGGTTTCGTCGGAGTGTGAGTGACCTTTGACAAGTCAATTCAAAGCCCTAGCCTGGAACTGGTTGATTCTGTGTATCATTGGTGATACGGCGTTAATCTCCATACAGACAAACAAACAATCTTTCTGCCTACATGTGCTTTACTTTAGTGAGGTCAGGATAATATCAATAGCAACTCTTACACATATGAAAATAAATCAACACCTCAGATTTCGCTTCAAAGTCAATTATAGACGATGAACCTTAATTTTTCAGCCGGATCAATCCGTTTGGACTAAATTCATTCATTGAGACACCGATGAAGAGCCGTGCATTTACTTAATTTCGTAAAATCTGCACAGCTTTGTTATCACCCAGCATAAGATACATATTTCCTTTAAGTATATCCCTATTATCTGGGATTAGTTATATCCAATGCCAGTATTAATGGTTTGATAAAGCAAACTCTACAGCAGAGCAACAAACGAAAATATTTAATGAAGCAATAACAATACGACAGCGGAACAATACAATGAACTGACAACACGCAGACTTGGTATATACGCATTTATACAGAGCGTGATATACATGACTTTTACAAAACGTAAAGTTATGTAAAACAAGGAAAACATCTCCTCACGAGGATAACAGCACAGTATCATTTCTCGAAAAAGACATTCTCTAGTTAAAGTTAAAAAGTTAAGTCGTTCGAGCGGTATGAAGCACAGGCTCGGCCATTTCATTAAAAAATTAATTCGTTCGAGCGGTATGAAGTACAGGCCCGGCCATTTCATTAAAATGTAAGTTGGATCGAGCGGTATGGAGCACAGGCTCGGTCATTTAATTAAAAAGTTAAGTCGTACGAGCGGTATGGAGCACAGACTCGGCAATTTCATTAAAAAGTTAAGTCGTTCGAGCGGTATGAAGCACAGGCTCGGCCATTTCGTTAAAAAGTTAGTTGGTTCGAGCGGTATGAAGCACAGGCTCGGCCATTTCATTAAAAAGTTAAGTCGTTCGAGCGGTATGAAGCACAGGCTCGGCCATTTCATTAAAATGTAAGTTGGATCGAGCGGTATGGAGCACAGGCTCGGCCATTTCATTAAAAAGTTAAGTCGTACGAGCGGTATGGAGCACAGACTCGGCAATTTCATTAAAAAGTTAAGTCGTTCGAGCGGTATGAAGCACAGGCTCGGTCATTTCATTAAAAAGTTAGTTGGATCGAGCGGTATGGAGCACAGGCTCGGCCATTTCATTAAAAATTTAAGTCGTACGAGCGGTATGGAGCACAGGCTCGGCCATTTCATTAAAAGGTTAAGTCGTACGAGCGGTATGGAGCACAGGCTCGGCCATTTCATTAAAAAGTTAAGTCGTTCGTGCGGTATGGAGCATAGGCTCGACCATTTCATTAAAAAGTAAAGTCTTACGAGCGGTATGAAGCACAGACTCGGCCATTTCATTAAAAAGTTAAGTCGTTCGTGCGGTATGGAGCACAGGCTCGGCCATTTAATTAAAAAGTTAAGTCTTACGAGCGGTATGGAGCACACGTAAACTTACGGCCGAATATCGTTTCTGAGAAAGGTTGCTATTCTTTGTGAGACACTTTCTATCTGCATTTACAAAATAAATGTTGTTCCAACCTTTATGAGATTGGCAGCAGCATTGCTGCTCATGAGAAATAGGTTTTTTTTATTGGAAAGTAGATTCCATTGAGTTATGAAAAATAAAAAAAGCAAATAAACAAATAAATACAAAAACAGCAGATTAAAACACCGAAATATTTAGGATTGTTCTACCAAGTAAAAAAGGTTAGTTATTCAAATCAAACTATATCACAAAAAATGATTTTGTCATTGTACACACACTTGTATTCATAGTCTATCAAAGTATTCAAAAAATGAATAAAATGTAATAATATGAGAATTTGCTCGACCCAGGAGGAGCAAATACACGCTCTGTTTCAATGGTATCATATTTCGTTCATTCCAAAGACATATTGAATGCGGCATTTGTTGTTTACAAAGAGCAGAGATATGAAATATCGAAACACGTTTCACGTTCTGCCAGCTCCATCAGGAGGATCCCATGTTCATACACAGCAGTCCTGCGCTAACCGTCTTGCAAATCTGGCCGAGCACACAAGTCGATGGGTCACACATGGTGGGAACTGACGGCTGAAATAAACGAAACAAAACGAATTAAGATAAAAGTAGCTTATTTAACATAGATTGTCAAACTTATACGGAGCACTATCGATCCTGCCTCCTAGAAAATCAAGAAGAGTCTTACTTGAAATAGTATGGTAAGCATTTGCGTTATGTTCGAAACAACATTCTCTCTTATGTCTATACTGAGATAAGCAATATGACAAAGTAACAAATCATTGGAAAGACCGCGCTGTTATGATGTGTCACATAGTAATGTTGCGGTTTTAATTGAGTTGCATTTCAGTCATTTCAGTCTTCTCTTACGCATCTATCTTTCCTAAGTTGTTTGATGAAACGCTACCCATTTCTCGTGCCGAAAAGATCAAGTGGATCCCGCCCTTCACATGAATCAAAGGCACAATCTGCATGTCATGAAGCCAGCTTTCCACCCACGACCATTGTAATCCGACTAATTATCAACTTAAAGGGCCTATATGTGGAGGAAAGTGGTCCAGGGGTAGAGCGTCGGCTTCTTGACACGAGGGTCGTGGGTTCAAATCCCATTGGTTCGAATCCTGTGAAAAGCGGGGTCTGCCTTGCGAGCTTTCATTCATCCACATTCAGCGCGAGTACTGGTTATTTATCTAGGAAGCAGAACCAAGAGTGATTAATCTAAGCTGTAAGAACTTGTTTCACAATCGATGTAAAATAAATAAGTTCAAACTAAACTAAAATGTCATTGTGTGTTTCTGTTTTGGTTACCTCGCAAAACTGTATTTTACTTACATGTATATTCATTCAAATGCCCAACTTATAGTTGTTTTGACGAACACCCTAAACTAACTGAATCTACTGGCTATGTTAAACTTGGTATATTCACAAATTCTCTGTGAGTCAGCCTCTCATGTAAAGCCAAATGTAGTGGCACTGGGGTTAGAACCAGCATACAAACGCTTCCCATATTATCAAGCTCTGTATCCTATCCACAAGGGTACTGTTTTACTAAACAACTTAGGAACACTATAATAAAAGTACAATATTGGAATGTGATACATCATTGGAAGCCTCTCGGTGAGACGATTTCTATGATGAGTTTCTTTGCAATATTACTTATATCTATATTGAAATAATCGTGAATGTTATTTTGAAATTAAATTGAGCATACGACGTATCATTCGTTTTTTTTTCACGTGTCTTCTCTCTTGCGTTTTGCCCAAAACATAAAACGAATCTACCAATCTGTTTTGTTACTCACTCATTTAGGTTGTCTGGTTGAGTGGCATTTCTTTACTTTATGAACCAATTTATGAGGTGAAGTGGTGAAGGTTTCCAGCATGAACCGATAATTCTACTGTATTCGGGAAATATTGGTTGGAATGACGTCTAGTCAATGTGTTTAAGCCAATACGATTTATAATTGTATAATTAAGGAATATTGCCATTATCTTCATTCTGAGAAAGGATTTTGATTAATCCTTTTTAGCTTGTCCAGGTCGATTAACTTTGTCTCGGCGCTGGACAGAAACTTTATCGACATAGTATTTTGACATTTTTACTGAATTTCTTGAGGACAGCCATTGAGAAGTTGTTAGTTGGAAATCTTGATGAGGGCACATGAAAATTAAGCACTGCAGCTGGGATTTATCTATGTATATTGCGTTGTTTTGGAGAAAGCGAGTTTTAACATTCAAAACTTCCTCACATTTGTGAACAAGCAGCTTGAAAAGTTCGTCCGACGTTTTGCCGACAATAACTACCAGTTACCAAAAGATGAAAGTTTTGCAGTGTTTGGTCGCTATGTGCAACAAAGTTATGTGATTGTTATAAAATAGTCCGTTGCAAAAAATTATGCTTATGTTCTATTGATTTTGAAAGAATTGATATTCGTTCCGCTCTGTCGATTTCGTTTCAGGCTAGTTTCAATATTTATCAATACCCGACAATTATCAATAATTCAGATTTCACTTAGGTTTGCGTTACAATGCTATTGATCTTCCCGTAATCTATGGGTCTATGGAATTGCGAAAACAATGTCAACCCTTTCATAATTGAGTCAACCACCATACATGGGTATGTCCGTTTTGTATTAGAATCAGAATCAGAAATAATTTCATTGACACAAACATTACAGTTTATTGTCATTAACATTTGTACAATGAAAATTATTTATAACATGAATCGAGAAAGAAAAGAAAAAATAAGAATTTGTATCAAACAGTGCTGTGTGAGAGTAGGTCTTATTAAAAACATCAAAACAAATTGATTTTGATTCTAATGGCTATTCTCCAATATGTATCTTATAAACGTACTGCTGTTGTAAAGCTTGAAAGAAATTAACTGTTAAATTCAAAATGTCCGCACATCTGTGAACAAGAAGCTTCCCAAACAACAAATTTTCGACTGTCCCAAATTGAAAGAGTTTGCAGACAACATTTCAAAAGGTGATGAAATTGTAAAATAATCTTCTGATAGGGCAGAAAACATTGTGGGAAAAGGAAAAATAGCTCGTTATTTCGTAATTTCTCCTTTTCCCACAATGTTTTCTAAACTTTCCTGCAACAAAGTGGCCAAATGTCGTTATTGGTTGGGAAATTGTTAAACAAAACATGTATTACAAGATCTTTAAACGATTCGCAAAGTATATCAGTCACGTAGGGGTAAATAACAGACGCATTGTATATTTTGAGTTTTCTATTACAGATAAATAGATGTTATTTAACAGAAACTTTCACAATTTCATCGTTATATTATATTCATATAAAAAAATGTACATTCACATAATCATGGCATTTACAAATGTTTATGTTACAACAATGTTAAATAAAAATAAAGGAGGATGAATCCAAACAAAGTAATTACACATATTTGATACGATGTCAACATTTTGAATTGATTTAACAGGAAAACTTCATATACAAATATACCAAAATTGTTGGCTATGTTCTTTAATTTCTATTTCATAAGGTTAATGAAATTTAAGACATTACGAAACCTAAGATAAAACGATTTTATATATTTCTTAGAGAACCATCTTTACATATATCACATGAAGTGTGGTCGCATAATAAAATGATAACCGAAACAATTTACCCTTATAGTGCTGGTTCCGACCTCGTGCTTATGCAAACATGTTAGATCCAGACCAGCCGCCAACTAAATTGGCCGCTGGCCTGTGATCTAACCTATTTTCTACTGTAAGTATATTTCCTCTACAAAATTAAGCAGATCTATTTGGTATTGAAAAGCAATTGACATATAAATCTATTTTTAGAAAATTACCCAGCAATCTGGGTTTAAGATACTTACAAACCCGATTGATCCTAATTCGGCATAGACCCAGTCTCCAGGGGTTGAATCATACGTCACTGTTGTAATACTCGAGTATAGAGCACAGGTTTTCAACGATCTTTCGTAGTTCAAAGTGGCACAACTTAAATGTCAAAAATAGAATCTTTATAATTAAAGGCAGAAAGTCGTCCAAAAAACTGCAAAAATAGGGGAAAATGAGTTACAAGTCATGAAAGAATATGTTAAAACATAGCGAAACACCACATTATCATGACAATTTTTGGCTGACCTTGTATTATCGCTAATTGTAACATACAAACCTTATCACCTTACATCTTTTAAAAGCATCTAGTGATCATTTTACCGTGTTAGTAGATCTTTATAAGGAAATTCAAAGTATTTTAATGTTAATTGTCAACTGTTCTAAAACCTACAAAATTTTACTGTAAATAAGCGCTAGTATGGTTTTAAAGAATGAATGACTCAATCGCACATTAAGAAATATTCGTCTTTACGTTGACGTTACATGAGTGATTGTTTTGTGACATATGAGTCTACATTGTGTGATTCCATGCCTTTGGTTTAATCACTGCTGTAATCAGAAACACAGAACAATTGTTAACTCGTAAACTAGGGTGCTTTTGACTCACACGCCTTACAACTCTCATCTCTTTTTCATTTTAAAAGAATTGGGTCTCTCTTATTATATCTTCCATCTTTGCAATATACACTGTAAATCAAATTTTTTATATAAGCCGTTCACAAAGGGTATTCATGCACTGACCAGTTGCCCCATTTGGAAAATTGTGACTGGACAGACACGAAAATAAACAACAGAAGGCAAAAAAGAATCAAAACACATATCTTATATTGGACATAAATGAATATGGTAAAGGATAAAATGTTATTTTAAGCAGTTAAACATTGATTATTTAACCTCTTTTGATAAGCGCTACAAAAGCTATTAGAAACCTACTTTCAGAGTGTCGTGTCTACAAAGTGCCAAAATGGCATAATGATTTCAAAAACTAGCAATCAACACGATAATGCATTCGGCAAACGATCGGCGGAATGCTGATCATAAGACACCCAAAATATAAACTGTTTATTCGTTGTACATGTACATGTTTTTGCTTACATATTTACAAGTCATAACGGTTTCTTTCTTTTTGTTCACAACGAATGATCTCATGTTATCCAATTAGCAAACAATAACGACCATCGACAAGTTTGTTGCAGACGACTTTGGAAAACATTATTGGAAAAGGAGAAATTGCTCTTACCGAGCAATTTCTCCTTTTCCCACAATGTTTTCTGCCCCATCGGATGATTTTTGATTACATCACATTTTGAAATGTCGTCTGGAATCGTTTCTATTTGGGACAGCCGAAAAGTTGGCGTTTAGTAAAGGTTTACCATAAAGAATTACACATCAACAAACGAAAATTGAGGAAAAATACAAAACATCTTACCCGCGCATTGTTTTACAGAGAAGCATACATCGGTGAAACGAGGAAACGGGTTTTTCGGCTAATTTCGCGTTGAAATGAGACGAATTGCTGATAAACCCGTTACTTAGATCCGTCGTGAAGTCGAAGAGATCGCAATTCACAAACACCATCTGTAGAGACCAAACACACAAGGCGCCGACGAGAAGACCAAACTTGAAACCTCCGCCAATCATGTCTGATGTTGTTACCGAGTCGTGAAGAACGCTTGATTTTAATAACGTTTAGTCAAGCGTCCGATCTGCTGAGATCACCTGTCGGTTATGGTACTTATATTGATGTTCGAGTGAAGGCAACTGAAACACAACTGGAATATTGACTATCTGACAGGACCGCGTTAATTTATTACCAAACAATGACGCCATTTGACAACTTTGTTGCAGACGAATCTGGAAAACTTTGTGGTAAAAGGAGAAATTGCTCGTAACGAGCAATTTTTAGTTTTCTCAAAAAGATTTCTGCCCTTTCAGAAGATTATTTTCCAATTCCATCACATTGTGAAATATCGTCTGCAAAATTTTTCAATTTGGGTTAGTCGAGGACTTTGTCGTTTGGTAAAGGGTTAATCTATCCTGAACTAACCGGCTGGCCCTAGAAACAATAACGCAAGTACACCAGTTTGAAATAAAAAGTAAATTATATGGAACCGGTGATTTGTCGTAAACGGTAGAATTTCGATTATTTTGAATAAGTACTAAACTGTAAGAGGCATATTATTCAACTTTTGTTTTAACACATAACATTCGAAATTAACGACTATTAGTGATGGTTATGACACAGCAGTTTTGTTGTTCTGTCGATTTGCGGGACTGGTTTTCGACAACTGCTTTAATCGCATCTTTTTTAACCTCTAAATTGCCGAATTACGACAGTGTGTCCTTTGATTCTGTTTTCATTTTGAAATCATGATTGTTTCTAGTGTTAACGGTCCTAACATGGTAACAATTGAGTTACTATATAGAACAGCCTGGTTCACTGTATTGTATTGGATAAATACGAGTTTGAACAAGCCCCTTTGTGTTGATAATTACGTGGGGTGAATCAAGTATATCGGTTTTAAGGCATTCCAACCCTAATGGAAGTCCAAGAATTTACAAAAAAAATGCCGTTATAAAATCAAGTTTCATATCATAAGATTTTTATAATGATTGAAAATTTTATTTGATACCTATCATTCGTGTAATTAATATTTCAATGTCAAATTGACTTGACCACTCTTAAGGGCAGTTGAGTATGGTGTCTTCCCAAATCATCCTGAGTTGGGCATTGAATCATAACTAAAATAACGGTGATGCGATGTAAGTTTAAGATGTTCCTTCATCATTAACAGATATGGCAGAATAACTGAAACAATATTGATGTTTGTTTTTATGGTGTTTAACGCTGCATCAACGACTTTTCGGTTATGTCACGGGCTTCTTGGAGTTACCAGTACCAGGTTAGTGCTCTGATGTGGTGTGTTTAAGGCCACGCCAACGAAACCAATGGTATCAGTGGAACTCAAACCGTGTATCCTCGAGTTTAAGGTTAGCCATCTTAACCAGCGAACCACGTAAGACCCCGAAACAATATTGACGTCACATAAAACACATATGAAAAATAAATAAGAAAACATTTCGATGAAGGTAAGAGTGACTTTTAAGCGTTTACATAACAAAAAAAAAGCCAAGTTTTATGTCGTTTTCGACTATTAGACCCGACTCGACAAATAGCTTTCGCGACATATTACGCAGTCAATGCGACATGATTGTTTCGTCTCTAGGGAGATATCACCTTCCAAACTTCTGGCATAGTGTTTGTTCACGTCTATACATCGATATTTGTAATACAATCGTTTATGACATAGTATACCGTAATTCTAACTCATGCATAATTAACAAAAATTAACAAAAACTTCGCCTCACTAGAATTGGTCTAGATCCAACACAATAAACCATTGAATCGTCATCATCAACAGCAGCATCACCCATGACAGCAGCAGCATTAGCATCTCTTGTGATCGCAATACTCTGCATAGAAATAACTTGCGCTGTGTAAACCATTTTAAAATTAGGTTTTTTTCATACCCATTTCACTTTTTACGAGACAAATGTACTACGATAAATAATATAACTTTCATTTTTGTACTTATACAGCAGATGAAATAGATCTTGACCCTGATAAAAATGCTGGGTTTTCCCTTTTTTTCCTAGTTTGAATTAAATGTAACAGGCCAAAATCAAAGGCAACAACAGACAACAAAGGCCCGCTAACTACGAGTTTACAGAGTTGGCACACATGCATTAATATCTATTTCTTCAACCTCCTAATTCAGAGAAAGGTAAGGAAAAACACTATAATGACAAATGTTTGCATCATATTTCTAGTCATATTTTTGCGTTTTTGAGATATCACGATTTAAAGCCTCATGAAAGGATATGAGTACAAATTACTTACTGAAAAAAGATTTGGAGTTCTTTTATTATGTTCATGAAAGTCATGAAAATTGATTTGTAAATGCTGTAAGATCCTATTTTATAAACTCCTTAAACGTAAGAAAGTTTGTGATTGAAATAAAGGCGTCTCCAATTTAATCATGTCTATCAACAAGCTGTTTGTTTACATATTTAAAATAACGAATTCTGATTGGTAAGTTCAAATATTTGCATATCACATGACCAGGTCAGAGGTCAAGAATCAGGCTATCTGAATTATTTAAATGACTATGCTGAGATATTTCTCGCTGGCATATACTTTTAAGCTGTGCTGATTGGGTTTTTTGAGTTAACTATTTGAATCTGACCAAAAGTTGACCAAACAAAATAGTTTGATTTAGCATTAGTCTCTTTTCATACGCCAAGCAATGTTCCATAAGGATAATGGATATTTATGTCTCTTTATTAATCGTCATGAATGTCGTCTGGTTAAAAATACACGCAACAAATGGAGCGTTAAGTGGACCTAAGTATTCAATTTTAAATCGCATTTGTATAAATTCCCAGAACGACAGTTCATATAAGTTCCACTAGCAGTCATAAATTATTACAATTGTTATTTAACTCTTTACCAAACGCCAAATTTTCGACTGTCCCAAATTGAAAGGGTTTGCAGACGACATTTCAAAATGTGATAAAATTGAAAAATACTCTTCTGATAGGGCAGTAAACATTCTGGGAAAAGAAGAATTTGCCCGTTAAGAGCAATTTCTCCATTTCCCACAATGTTTTCAGAGTTGTCTGGAACAAACTGGTCAAATGTTGGTAATGTTTAGTAATTGGTTAAGCCGTAATAGTTACCACAATACATGTTCCAAGCAAACCCACTTTTAACACCATATTCAGAATTCTCTTTCATGCGACTCAATCTAAACATGCATAAATCTAAGACAGAACATGTCAACATGCCCTAAAACAAATCCAGAACCGCTTGGTCCGCAATGCCTGCATTTGTCTCGTCTACTGCATTCTTCTTAGAAACCAATTTGACGAAAGTTCGGATCTCCTACTTGGCAAAGTGAAGCAGTTTTTGTCGTCTTCTGATGCTTTGAATTTGGAGCAGTCACAAACCTGAGGTGGGTTATGTTTGTCACATTTTTATTTTTATCTTTTTTTTTTATTTTTAAGATGATTGATAGTCAGAAGCGCTCGTGCCGGTTTAATGTAACAGATCAGATTTTCTTTGCTTATTTTCCTGGTTAAATTTGCTATCTTAACCCTTAACCAAACGCCAAATTTTCGACTGTCCCAAATTGAAGGAGTTTGCAGACGACATTGCAAATGTGATAAAATTTAAAAAATAATCGGATAGGGCAGGAAACATTTTGGGAAAAGGAGAAATTGCTCTTATGGAACATAGTGGATCCTGAAGAGAGCGGGGGAGGCAGTTTACTGATATCCCTCCTTAAAACTGATCGACGAGATGGAACGAGAATAAGTTATATAGAAAACGGTGGAAAAAAATGAAAAGAATGAAGACAACACTCAGCAAGTATGTCATTGGGCTAAGCTCCAGTAAGGTGTCTGCCCCGGATTGCTTATGAAAAAGCACTGTCGTGGAACTGGGTTAGTGAATAATTGAAATCCTATTAGCTTCGTAATGTGTGTCACGTTGTGTTACCGAAGTTTATGAACTATCAACACTAGCCTATAAAACCACGTCATTTACTTATTGCAGTCGGCAATAGCTACAAATCTTTTATATATACATGGCATTTCTACTTTAGTTATGATTATGCTAGCATGTAATTTATGCGAATAGATTTTAAGAAAAAATGTTTTTTATGATGAGTTAATTAACCCATTACCAAACAATAGCAGCATTTGACCGCTCTGTTGTAGACGACTATGGAAAACATTGTGGGAAAAGGAGAAATTGCTCTTCACGAGCAATCCCTCCTCTTCCCACGATGTTTTCTGACCTATCAGAAGATTACTTATCAATTTCATAACATTTTGAAATGTCTTCCGTAAACTCTTTCACTTTCGGACAGTCGATCATTTAACGTTTGGTAAATGGTTAACAGGGGGAAGAGAAACGTTTGTGCTTCAATGACATCAACCGATGTCTGGGGTCAGATTCTTACCTTCTGATCCGGGGAGAAAGTTTGGTCGTGGCTTAACGCCGGATTAACAGTATTTCCGTCTCATCATGGTGGTCAGTGCAAACATCCATTCTTCTTGGATTTTCACACCAATTAAAGGGATTATCTCACATACTATGCTGCGTGAGTAACAAATGTAAAAAGATTAGTTCATCAATCCCCATCGCTTAATATATGAGCATTCGTAATATCTATATTATATAGAAGCTAAAAACATGTGTGTGATTTCATTTACAGAAGACATTTGATTTTTTTAATATCAAAATCTCAATCTATAAGATGGTCATTTTGTAGCAATATGGCTTTTAGAGGCGGATGTGGCCGAGAGGTAAAGCCCTTGACTCATAGTCGAGCGTCCCCCCCCCCCCCGCTGGAAATTTCATAGCCCATTCCTTCGGATAATAAATTAAACCGAGAGGTCCCGTCCTCTGAATAGCCGGAATTGGATAAAGCAAAATAGACATGAAACCACCGATATTATATTATATCATATTATATTATATTATATTATATTATATTATATTATATTATATTATATTATATGTTATATATTATATTATATTATATTATATTATATTATATTATATTATATTATATTATATTATATTATATTATATTATACCATAGTGTTTTATATTATATTATATTATATTATATTATATTATATTATATTATATTATATTATACCATAGTGTTTTATATTATATTATACCATAGTGTTTTATATTATACCATATCATATCATATTATACCATATAAATCATATTGTACCATGTTTTACCAGATATATTATATACCATATTATGTTATAATATATCAATTTATTTCATATAAATTTATTTTATTTTATCTTATATTATATTATATTATGCGCCACTGAGTGCTTCTTACATTCATTCAGAATGATAAGGCATTACCTTTCATGCTTATTGTGGACATTTGTTATTTAAAGGCACATCAAAGGAGGGGAGTACACATAAATTACTGAAAAAATATATGGGGTTCTTTTATTATATTCATGAGAATTAATTAACAAACGCATTGATACCCTATTAAATAGACTCATTTAAAATAAGTTATTTTGTGCTTGAAATATAGTTGTCTCCAATTCAATCATGTTTATCAACAACCTGTTTGTTTATATATTCATAATAACGAATTCCTATTGGTCGGTTCAAAAATGTGTGTATCAACTGTCAAGGTCAGAGGTGAAGAATCAGGAAATCTTAACTAAAAACTTCCTAATCTGGATTATTTCTGGTTTACTTTCACATTTAAGTTGTGCTGATGGTGGTTTCTGGTGATAAATATTTGAATCTGTCCAAAAGTTAACCAAATAATATAGTTTGATATAGCATTTATCTCCTTTAATGGGCCTTTAAGATGAGCAACGGACAATAGGTAACATTAATTGACATTAATCTATTTTGACATTTGTTGTTCAATTGTTAAATCTTTGAAAAAACTCTTAAAAAACCTTATAATGCCAAAATACCAAAATGTTGTCCTATTGAAACACAAGCGCCCATAATCATTAGCGAAAAATAATTCTTTGAAAGAAAAATGATCAAGGTAGAATATGTATTGAACACCGCTCGAGGTTTTCAAAACTGTCCGAGTGACTTTCTCGACAGTCAACAATTGCAATCGAACTATCGTTCATCACACCAAGGACATTTAACGTTGGGACAGCCACTTACAAAGCAATTACAAAATACTTCATGTTCCCGATACTGTAAGCGGACCTCTTGATGTTACTTTATATACAGGATATATAACTACTTAAACAGTTAAGGATACTTTAATTGATAAGAACATATTGATTCATTATATCCTTCAATAGAATAAAACGCGTCTCAAAACAACACCCATTGTTAGATGAGTAAAATGTAAATAGTAAAATGACTCGGTCTTTTTTGTCATATCAGCTCTAAAAGATCTCTAGACAAAAACACATACGTTATTTTAAAAAAAAACAAGTTGACAAAAAAAAGATGTAAACAATACTGCCGACTGAAGATTTTTTATTTGATTTCCTTTTCATGATTGAGTAGTGAAGAAGGTTCATTAACTTTATTTAGGACAAAAATTCTACATGTACTTTGTATCGATCAAAACTGGGAGTTGCTTATAAAACATAATATCGTTCATGGAATGTCTGTTCAGTTTGAAAATATCTGTCGCTTTGTATCTATGCATGTTTTTATTGTCTAATCAGGAGAGACCTTTTTTAAAGTGAGACTTATAATGACGTAAAGAAGTACACCTATCCGGTTTATCAAATCGCTATAAAACCTGCACTTTGTATCATCGATTTGCAGTTGGAAGTTGAACAAGACTATCAAAGGTATGTTATATTGAAAGTTTGATTTAGACAATCGTTTTGAAAAACGCGTTCATAATAAAAAAAATTAACATCAACGGATGGTTGGTGTTTACTGTTAACATCCAATGTTCTTTTGTTTATGCTTGAAAGCACGCGACGTTTCAATTCTTATATTAATACTTCTTCTTCGTAAGCCTTCCGATTAAATCATCCATCAACTTGGAACTGTAATATATTTTGTATTCTGTACAGTTGCATGATACTTTTGTTGTCTTTTGAATGTAATATGAAAATCTGAAACCGAATTGGGGATTGTTTTCTTTCAAAGAATGCTGATAGTATCCTACTCCAAACGACGACATGACAACTATGAATGCTAAAGTGTATGACAAACATGTCATCCCGCCAATGAATTTGTATTTTAAAAGTAATAGATAACTTCGCTTACTTTGTTTACAGGCGGTAACCATGAAGATCGCATTGTTGATACTGATGGCTGTAATGGCTGGTTGCCAGTCGGCCACTATTGGTACATCCGAAATGGAGGAATATGTTCCGGATGATACCGGTAAGGAACTCTTATTATCATGTATATACACATTCATTTTTGTATTTGACAATTTCTTGTTTGTTTGGCGCTGACATCGTTTTGAACATTTTCAGTTCTACTAAACCGATTGTTTATAAAGCCAAGATTCTGCGACACTATCCATTTTTTCGGTACAAAACTGGTTTTCTGTCGAGATGCTATATCAGTAGCCCTAGATACAATGTAAACCATCATGTCTATCAAGTTCGAAATGTAAGTCTCAATTCATAAACTGGTTCTAAATGACTACGTTCGCGTATTACATAGTACATGTGGACATCAGAGGTTGGCAAGGCAGCGTAAAGTAATGTAATAATCTTCTTTTGATGAGATCGACATATAATTTAATGAAGAGACTATGGTGGGCCCTTCAAACGTGTTTCTTCAATTTGTAATGACAAAAAACTGCTATGTAAATCAGCATTTCTGTTGAACGCCCTGCTCATTCGATATCTTGTTTATCTACATTTCAAAGAATGTAATTGAATCCAGGTGACGAATTATCAATCTCAAGTGATACTTACTATTTCAGACCAACCATCAGATGTAGGGTGCAGTAAAAAGAATGTAGCGTTTATGGCCTACCTTGGTGAACATTATGACCTCAGAAAGAATGAAACTATCATATTCGATCAAGTTCTGCTCAACGACGGCAATGCGTACAGTCCTCATACTGGAATCTTCACGTAAGTTTTTTGTTGTCATACCGTCTATGTGTATCTTATTGAAATGCATTTAGATATAATTCAACCAACTTAACCTGAGACTAATTAAAGTTTGTGAGTCATTTTGGGTGTTTCTGATTTCAATGAATAACGGACTTATCTTTACCAAACGAGGTTATCCGAACAAAATTGCATGGTAAACGGGTTCGACCGAGTAATCTCAAGATAAATTGGTTGAACAATAGTTCAGTTATATTTTGATACCATATGAAATGTTGTTTCAGATAAGGTTTAAAGGGATTTGTGTTCTCGGAGTAATCAACATTAAATTGAAAATTAACAATTTGTGTCCCCAAACAACAGTCTCTTTACAATGTCGTTACTTCAAAGCTGCTGAAATATCGCGTTTTTGTTAAATAACATGAAGTGAGCCTTCGCGCATGTCATGGCTTTTATGGAAAAACAGGTTATAAATAAACACAGGAATTCTTTCTCCCAACCTTCCTAGCCTCATTGACAAGTTTGATGAAACCGTTCACACTGGGCCCCTCATTGTTGTTTCTTTTCGTTCTCCTTTACTGTACACACCAAGGCCAAAAAGCCGCTGTAGTGTTGGTATATATCCTTGGTATTTGTGTTAATAAGACAATCGAGTATAATCTACTGTTTGACGAATTCATTTACACAGAACCCCTCATTGTGGTGTCTATTATTTCTCCTTTGTTGTACACACTAAGGCCAAATAACCGCTGTAATGTTATGTTTTATATACCCATAGTATTTGTGTTAATTAGACAATCCAGTGGTATTAGTATATAATCTTGGTATTTGCGTTAATAAGACAACCAATTGAAATCTAATGTTTGACGAATTCGTTCACACAGGGCCCCTTATTGTGGCGTCTATTCGTTCTCCTTTGCTGTACATACCAGGGTAAAAAAAAACGCTGTTATGTTATATTTTTTTATACATACCATATAAATTACACAATCGAGTATAATCTAATGTTTGACGAAAACGTTTCCACAGGGTCCCTCATTGCGGAGTCTATTCATTCTCCTTTGATGTACACACCAAAGCCAAGAAGCCACTGTTATATTATGTTGTGTTATGTTATTTTATATATATCCATGATAGTTAAGTTACTTACACACGTAAGTATAATCTAATGTTTAACTAATTCGTTCACACAGGGCCCCTTTTTGCGGCGTCTACTCGTTCTCCTTTGCTGTCCACACCAAGGCCAAGAAACCACTGAATGTCAGACTGATGGTTAACGACATGAATATAGGTGGCGCTGTCGCTGAAGGTAATCGGAACACATTTTTGTCAAGCATGTTTTTAGATTCGAATTGGCATTTAACCCTCAGAATGCTTGGTAAATTTCTATAGATAGATTTGTGTGTTGTCTGCTTCCAAAAACCTTAAGTATCTGCTTAATTTTGATGAGCAAGGATAGTCAGAGAAGCAAACAGGTTAGATTACAAGAGCCGCCAATTTGCTTGGCGGCTAACCTGGATCCAACCTGTTTGTATAAGCATGGAGTCGGTTCCAGCACTTATGGATTAAACCGTTTGCAGCAGATAATGTATGATATAGAGAATAGATGGTTGGTGTCGTGAATCGGAAATGTTATCGGGCAAGGCGTAGGAATATTATCCGGTGAGCCGAAGGCGAAACGGATAATATTCCGATGCCGAGCCCGATAACTTTTCCCATTCAAAGACACCAACCATCTATTCTATTTATCCTGTTAGCTTTATGTATTCTTTCAAACAAATAATATACAAATAAAACACGAGAAAGAAGGAAAAAATATGTAGAGAATGATGTAAACATGACGTCATTTCGTTCTTATGACGTCATGATTTGTCGCGTGGATGTATTATATGGTTAGTGCCGGATATCACAAATGTTATACGGCACCTAGTTATCCGTCCCAAAATGACACTAGTGACAGGATAAAAACATTTCCACATAATGTACACTTGCTAAAGTTTAAAAATTATTCGCTTTAGAATACTTTGGGTTGTTCGCTTTTGATGCTGATAGAAACCTTTCTTACTTAAGCAAAGTGTCCTTTATTTTCGACTATTCATTTCATTCTTGTACCCGTTCGTGTTACATTCATTAGCATAGCAATCTGTTCAAACAATTTCCCTCGTCGGAAGTTATTGTACATATCCAAAAGAAGGAAAAGAATTAAAAAAAAAAGGAAAACAGCCTTTGCTTCGTAGTACTAGAAATGCATAAACAGGCGGAGGGAATCACGGTACCAATGTTAACGATTTTATGTCCGAACAAGATGGCTGTGCCCAGGTATTTCTGCTTTTTTCAACAACGTTTGTCTATGACAGTCACATTATGTACCCTTGACGCTCAACTTTCGGGTAATATGATGAACCATGCTTTATAACAGCATTATGTCAAACACTCGACAGAGAAATTGCAGTCGACGGGCCTGCATGTCCAAAACAGTCGGTCTTCGACTGCAAGTCTTCTGCCGAGTGTTAGACGTAACACCGATAAAAAGCATTGGTTATCATATACCACCAGAACCGTAAAATTGATGGTCAACTCATGGTGAGTACTCATGCAGGGTACACAATGTGGCTATCATTGGCAAAAAATAGTGGTTAAAGCCCGTATTGTAGAATTCTCGCCTACGGAATGGGCTAAACAAAGTAATTATTTATACATTCCAGGTAACGCTGGGTCGCACGATTCTAAAGGGGGGCACATGGGTGTGAACTCGGCTGTTATCCACGTCTGTAACAACCAGTATGTGTACGTGGAGTCAACGGACCCCGCACATATCGAGGGTAGCCAAACCGAACGTTATACAACATTCAGCGGGCACCTGCTGTATTTGCGCAAGAAAGATACACAATAAACCGGGTACCATCAGGACAGTATTTACATTTGATAGCATGTAAAACATATTTATTGGGCACAAACATCATTACGTGGAGGTTATGGACCCCGCTCATTTCGAGGGGAGCCAGACCGAACGCTATACAACATTCAGCGGGCACCTGCTGTATATGCGCAAGAAAGATACACAATAAGCCGGGTACCATCGGGACTGTACTTACCATTAACGAGGACCTCCATTAAAATCATGTTAAACATCTTTATTGGGCACCAGCATTATTACGTGGGGGCTATGGACCCCGCTCATATCAAGGGGCGCCAGACCGAACGTTACACAACATTCAGCGGGCACCTGTTGTGTATGCGCAAGAAAGTTACACAATAGGCCGGGGTCCATGATGACAGTGTTAACCAACATGTAAAATATCTTATTCGACACCTTCTTTATAAGCGCAAGAAGGATACACAATGATCCAGACTCGATTGAATTAAATATTTCCATCATGTTTGCCACTTTATTGGGTACCTGCATAATGAGGTATACACAATGAACCAGCCACCATCGTAATTGTATTTCTATCATGTATGCACCCTATATTCGGCTCCTGTTTCATGAGCAAAAGGAAGATACACAATAAAACACGAACCGTCGTCATTGAACTAATCATTTCCATTATTTACAAGATCTTGGCAACATCTTTATGAGCACAAGAAAGCTAGATACAGCATATAGAGAATTAAACATTTCCATCGTGTTTATCCTTCATATACCTTAAAAGCCAGGGATAATAGTAATTAAATCAAACATTTCGAACATATAAGTCACATTAAGCGGGCGCCTTATTCAAGCACACACGGTAGATACCCAATCATTTACAACAACAGTGTTTGTAAATTCACTTACTTTGGGTATGCATTGTTCGTATTCAGACGATTCAGCACCGCCTGGATAACGAAATTCAATAGACATTGTGCATTACTAACAACTAACTTCTATTGGTCAGGTAATATTTTTCGAGGAAAACGGTATGCTTTTCATGTCTAATTATTCTATTCAATGTTGTTATGACGCAAACTTTAATATTGGAATGTGCAGGCGTCTGGATTTTTCAAATATGGTCTTCTGAAGTCGTGAAATGATGCAAAATGTTCTAAAGTCAAGTGTTTGGAAGCGATATTCTGGTGGCAATTGTATATCTTTCGTATTATTCCTGCATTATATATGGCATTTCTCGACTAATGTAGAGGTTGTCGACATCATTGTTATGAACATGACACAACCTTTCGAGTCGGACATGTTTTTTAACCTTGTTTTCATGAACGTTTCTAGATTAAAATGTTTGTACTCCAGAACGATGCCTTATTTGTGTTTTCGATTTATCAATCCCCTGTTGAACAACCCTCTACGTTTCCCGCGTATGTATGTATATGTTTAGGAACTCCTATGCTTGTCCACTCGTGTCATAATACAGATTAGTTTGGCTTTAACCCTTAGAATGGTGGGTAATATTCTAAAAATAGATTTTTGCGCGTCTGCTTTCCAAAACCCTAGATATCTGCTTAATTTTGATGATGAAAGATACTCAGAGTAGCAAACAGGTTAGATCACAGACCAGTCGCTAATTTACTTAGCGGCTGGCCTATTATATAACACGTTTGCATAAGCATGAAGTCGGTTCCAGCACAATCAAATAAGGGTTTAATCTGCTTCTGCTTCCTAACGCTAGAAGACCCGTCCCTACAACGATTCAGATCCGTGGGTTTGTGTCTCACAATCTCAACAACACGATCAACAATATCATTATTAAATCCGTAGGTCTTCCAATAAATTTGTGCTTAAAGCAGCGAATTTAAATAGAACTGTATTCATTAAATCCCTGTACTGACTGTTTCCGTGAATGCTGATGGTTCTGCCAAGCTTGTTCCAGTCCTTGTGGGAAGTGAAGTCTGTGTATCTCATGTAGCGATATAACTGAAGTACTGTTGACGCAATGTAAAACCCTAACATTCCTGCCGACAGAAAAACTTTCCTTCGCACATACGTTTGACCATCAAGATAAATAGTTAAGATGTATTTGTTTGTTTGTATGGTGTTTAACGCCTTGTAAACAATTTTCCACTTATGTAACGGCTTTCCTGGATACACCAGTGGTATGCTAGGGCTCTGAAGTGTCTTTCCGAAGGACAATCCCACAAAACAAGAGGTGTTGTTGGGCTTGAACTTGGTACTCCCGAGCTCTTAGTCCAACACCTCAACCATATGGTCATACAGGACCCATTTAAGATTATGTTTTTTTTTAAACCTTAGATCTAAACCAAACGAAAGGGTTGGAAAAAATCGGTACATCTTTGCAGGGTATCTGAAATACCCTAATATTCTGAATCACGAGGTATGTATTTGAGATATATTTAAAAAGTTTGGAAAAGGTGTTAACTATGAAAATCAGCTATTCGATGAAGTCCCAATACTATGAAAAAAGCTATGATAAGCTATGATGTGATCTTAATGCTGAAAGCGAATGTCTTACAAGAACCTTCTCACTGCCCAACAACCTATATTCAGCTAATATTCTTAGCATATCTCATGTTATGGCATAGAAATATAACACGTCAAATAATCACAAACAACCATGGAGTTATTATTAATCTTTAATAGAAAATGATACAAAAAACAACAACATACGAGACATAACAATCCTCACAAACGTTTATATGTGACTTTTTATATATGAAGTAGAAATGTGTTCATTACAAGAAAGACTCAACCTAAAGAATAAGAATTCAAGCACTGTTTATCTATAAAACACGAATCAAGTAACATGAAATGCAAAAGACTGAATATATAATTTCTTAGCTTAAATGTGTGTATTTCTTTTCTTTCTTGGCGAAATGTATTTTTTATATCTAAATAGCAAAAACTAATTTCATTTCTCTTTATTTCTATTTCTGACGTTAGAAACCAAGAATCGTCAACATTAAGGTATTCAATAATTTCAAGAAAGTCCTATATTTCCCTTCCTGTTTCTTGTGTTAAAATGTAATCAGATATACATAAGAGCATATACATTTCTAATAAGAGATGATTATGAGGTAATTACAATTTAGGGGTTTACAAGTTAAAGTTAAAATTCGCCTGTTCAACAATGCGAAGTAAGTTATCCTAAACAAATACGTTTTATTTAAGTAGTTGAGTCTGCGTCATATTTTCTAACCGAAATCGGCAGCCTCTGTATTAACTAGATAGTTTAAAGCATATATTATATGTCCATATTCATCCCTGATCGTGTTGTTTTGATCAAAGATAATTTTCAAATCTATTCATTTAAATCCTTTCATTGCAAATTGTGTTAAAAAAAGGCGTTTGTTATATAAAGGCAAATGGGAAGAATTTTATTTGTAGAAATAATGACAAATAATTGTGTAGATTTTAATGCCAATCGTTTCAAAAACGTTCTCCTCGCATTCCACCCTCCCTTACGACCTTTTCTAGGCAACCATCTTGTATCTACTTCCGGGTGTAGAGCAGGTGCCCGGTGAAGGTCGTGTACCGTTCTGTCTCGCTGCCCTCGACGTGACCGGCGTCTGTAGCGACCACATAGACAGATTGGCCCTTACACACGTGTATAACGGCCGTGTTTCCTCCCATGTGGATCGGCCGGGAGCAGTGACATCCGCCGTGTTTCTTACCTGGAAATGGGATATAGACTAGAGTTAACTCCCATAGCATAAACAATCTGCCGTATTCTAATTTAAGAAAATGGTCACACTGATTTTCATTACGTTTAACGCATTAAAATATTGGATTGGTTATTAACATTACATTAGGCAAATACTTCAAACGAATGAACTACAGTATTTTGTTTTGATTCACAAATATGTTCTATTTACATTATTCCTTGTTGAGATGGGTCTTAATAGAAAAGAACATTAATGGTTAGGTCGATATTGATAAAAAGATAAGGAGAATATGCCAAGACCAGATTCGTAATGAATACAAACAACACCATGCGGTATTACCCATTTCTGTAACATTTCTTATTGTCTTGAATAGTGATCAATTCTGCATTTTATAACCTCCGAATATCTTTTAGAAAATTGGAAAAGATTCCTTATTCATTTTAGAATCAACCTGTTGAATTCCACTTGAGCAGTTCGTGAAATGCCTACAGATATAGCCTACATATCACAAATTAAATCACGCGTATTTCAAACATTAACCAGGGTTACATAGTTTTCATTTATTGCAAAAGCTGTCTTCAACGGTCTTTCGCAACTTATACTGGTCTTTCCGTAATAAAGATGTGACAAATGTGTCTTATGCCAATTTGGCCGTGTGTGATTTATTAACATGTATTCATGTTTGTTATTTTACCTTATTCGGATACTTAATCAACTTAATTTAAAAAGAAGTTTTATCCTATAATTTTTTGTATTTTCTTGTTTTATCTCATCTTATTTTGAATACATGATGCCAGTGTTAAAAGAAGCTGTTGTGAGACCTCTATTCAAGACTGATATCTTGAATAATGTTAGCTGTATTATAAATCATTTCACAAGACATCTAAGGCGGTCGCAAAACCCGTAATCAAACGCCAAAATTTCTACTATCCCAAATTGAAAGAGTCTGCAGACGACATTTCAAAATCTGACGAAATTGAAAAACAATCTTCTGATTTGGCAGAAAACATTGAGGGAAAAGGAGAAATTGCTCGATAAGAGCAATTCTCCTTTTTCCACAATGTTTTCCCAAGTCGTCTGCAACGAACCGATCAAATGTCGTTATTGCTTGATAATGGGTTAATATAAGATTGATTGGTGTGGTCACAACTCACCTTCCGGCACTACTGCGCCGTCTATGTTATGGCCGTCTACCATGAGGCTAACGCTGAATGGTCGCTTCGACTTCTGGGCGACAGAGTAGGAGAAGGAATAAACGCCGGAGTACTTGGGTCTGTAGGAACAAGGGTTAAACGGATTCACTTAATTTTTACATACCCCGAGGACGTAGTTTGATATCTAAATGTTGTCATTTTTTGTCAGTTTTGTACTAATCACATGTTATACATTGAGACGTTCCTTGAATTTTTATATTTCAGATCAATCCTTCAAACACAAAATTGTGAAATATTGCTAGAAAGGGGTTCATGGATAGAGTTATGCCTGTTTTATAGTTATCATCATGATAAAATGGGACACATATCACTCAGAAATAATTTCAGATGATCATTCCTCCAAGATAATTCAGTATACTAAATATCTCAATAAACAAGATTTAAGATTATGTTTTATGTGTTGACTGTCTTCTAAATATCAATAGAAAAGCAATCCTTAAAGACTGAGGAATAGCTTTAAGGAGATAAACATTAAGTGTGCTCGTGGCATACAATCTAGCATTTAATTACTAAATATAAATATGTGATGAAATATCTTTCCAAACATGACATGGCATTTTGCCTGAAAAAAGGACACGAATGCCACTTGATAGGAGAAAATCAGAATCGTGTCGAAACCAAATGTCGTTCAGAATATGCAACATTGAAGGATTTGTCCAGGTAATACCTTGAAATGGTGTGTAAAATCGCTCACGAAGCATGGAGAATTAGAGATTTTGGACACCTGGGCAAACTTTGTTAGCCTTAACATACCGGAAATGTTACAGAACTATTATATGGATACTACCATTATGATGCATGCTTACGTGAAGACGCCTGTATGAGTGTTGTAGCGATTTCCGTCGTTAAGGAGAACTTTATCAAACTTGATATGTTGATTCCTGCCTAGATTCTGACATTCACCAAGGTACGCCATGAACGCCTCTCTCTTCGTCCCCCACTGAAGGCCGGTTGGTTTGTCTAAAATACGAACATAATGTTCTAAAAGTTAGCTTTACGGATGGTTTACCGGTTTTCAAATATACATCGTAACCATTAATGGGGTTGCGAAGTATTATTTTCATCTATTTGTTCGTAAATGCCAAGTCGTTTTCTATACTTGACCGCACAATGGTTGTGTAGTAAATTTCAGTAGAAATTCACTTGTCCGTCTAGACTTTTGGACAATCTAAGTAATACGTACAATTTTTTTTCCACCCCTTTCCTCGATATAAATTCTTGAGAATGAGCTAAGAAATAAACAACAAGGTAACACTTCTCTTACCTCAACTTCAATGAAGCCTATTATCATTTTTAATGTTTAGATATGCTTACGATTTGCATATAAGGAACGAATGTGATAAAGCGTTTCCTTATATCAAGTGTTCATTGTCATACTATAATAAGTGCTTCACGTATGTGATTGTCTGATGTCTTGATATAAACTCAAACTTAGTAGTATATCTGAAGTAGCGTCGTTTCAAAAGGAAATAATGCCCACAAAGATAAATATATTTTAATATAAAAACACTTTTCCTTTACATGGGAACTAACATGTATCTTATTGTAAGATTGATTTTATCTGTGATTTAACTCTTGTTTTAACATTAATTCAGCAATAAGCTCGTGTCAGGTCACTTCCTGCTTTTCGTTTAATCTACTAGTGGAAAAATTGTTGTACAAAAATATAGTTATTAGCCGCTTTTTAGTGTTTAAATCAAATTTAACAAGTAAGTGGAAATGTGTTCATGTACGTGTTGACAACCTGTTTCACAAGAGATATGGCATATGAAATGAAATGAAATATCTTTTCCTGAAAAGTTGGTTTCGTGTGATTTCCTGTTTCCTCCTATGATTTTAAGACATAAAATAAATGATTTTAACTAATCTAAAAATCCCTTACCTAAATCCTCATCCGGGTTATAGTCATCCATTTCAAAGTTATCAATGGCGGCACACTGACAAGCCGCCACCATGGCAACCAGAATCAACAATGCGACCTTCATGGCTACAGACTGGAACAGAATAAAGACAACATATAGCTTTTGTGCTTGTTAAATTCCCAAATTGGGACTTTGTTAGTGATCCAAATGAATTGATAGTGTCTACAAATTACAACAGGCGGGGGAATCACATGACCAATAAAAATGATGCATTTTTGTAACCCATGCTTTATAACAGCATTACATTTAACACTCGGCGATCTTTCTGCCGAGTGTTAGAAGTAACGCTGTTATAATACATGGGTTATCATATACATTGGTTAGGTGAATTCTCTGCTTGTACAATAGATAAAAAATGTTTTCTTTTCGAATAAGTTCATTGTGAAAAAAGGATAAGATATATGTTGCTCTTAGCGACGGTATCTTTAAGGCTGCAGTACGGGATATCGTTTACGCTAAACATTTGCGAAAGTTCAAATAAAATCCCCTCTTATTTCAACATTGAGAAAAATATATATTGCTAAGGAACACGTCGTTGGAAACGTTTCTCTGAGACGCTGTCGGTGACATGTAAAATTTCAATATTATACTTCTATTTAACATACTTTCCATGTATATCAATGCTTATTCATGCTTAAATCTGCTTTATGTCTTATAGTAAAATAGTACCCTGGTGTGTAAGAACAGGTGCGTGAGAGATAAAACCATAAGTAGCACATGAACCAAATGGAAAAAAGAAAGAAATTTCAAAAGGTATTACACATTCTCGACAACAAGCTGTTTTTCTTTTCCAAATTGCAATTAGTGACCTCCCATAGGTGCAATAGCTATTATGTTTTAACGTCCTGCGTTTTGAATATGCTTGCAGCAAAGATGGTCACAGGGAGAAAATGTAATCATTTTTGTTTATTAAACCATTCCTTGTCAACTAATCGAACATAACAAATATATGTTAATTGATATATAAATGAAGATATAAACATACCTTGATCGATGGTGACCAGTTGACCTAAAGTGAAGTGCTGATGTAAACCAAACTTGGACTTTATATAATCGATAAACGAAGCCGGACATTGATAAACTGATACGCCATCAGAAAACATCCTTTTTCGTGTATCTATATAAAACTTAAATTTAAATGGATAGCAATTTGCAAAACATTGTTTTATGACACTAATCGCTTGAAACATACTAAAGAAATATTTCTTAATGAAAAAAAGAACTTTTTTTCGTTGAATGATACATGCCCCTTGTCCATTTCTTTACATCCGATTTTCAACATTTTTCTTTCTTTCACGATGTGTCAATATCAAACCTTGAATTTCTTTGTTTATCGAAATAGATAACTGGTCGATGCAACAAACTTTATAGAAACAACACTGCAAGTAATTTAAAATGAGTATAAGTAAACGCTAAGAATAAACAAAGTCATAATGCTGTCTTATATTGCTTGGTAAAATGCCATTCGATATTAGGACGGAACAGAACAGTGGAGAAAGGAATTCCTTTCTTGACTTGTACATAGTACATCATCCAAAAATGCATACCATGAAATAAAATATGGTGGTGGATTGATGTAATAGCAATATTATTGGAACAAGTCGCGTTAATAAAGATAATAGTCTGGTGCTGTTATGGCATAGCAATGGTATTGACAACTAGCTTGAAGGCAACAATATGTGTGTTTAAAGAGAACCTAATACAAATTTCATTCTAGGTTATTTTGGTATCATACTTAGCTAAGAAGAGTTTGGTGATGGTAATAGATGAACTAATCAATTGAGCACTTTATCAAATCCGTGTCA
Organism: Cerastoderma edule; assembly: GCA_947846245.1. Classification (NCBI taxonomy): domain Eukaryota; kingdom Metazoa; phylum Mollusca; class Bivalvia; order Cardiida; family Cardiidae; genus Cerastoderma; species Cerastoderma edule. The sequence continues at coordinate 49,789,608 of OX401408.1, forward strand.
ATAAACGGACACCTTTACTCGATATCGAGGACTCACCACTTATCCATTACCACTCACTGTATAATACCACACTTAAACATTTACTTGATACAGAAGATTATAAAAACACTTCAACAAAAACCTTATTGCCGATATTGAGCAAATTATCGTTTTGTCACAATGTTTTCGACCCTGTATAATAAATAAGATGTATTTCATTGTTGTATCTTGTGCCGTCTGCTGTTGCTTTGAATTTGGACCAGTCAAAAATCACTTCTAATGCTTAACTCTTCTTCTGGTGAAGGTATAATACAGTTGTCGCGAGTAATTAGAGTAATTAGGATGAAACCTAACTCCATGATACTTAACCCTTTCCAAAACAATAACGACATTTGACGACTTTGTTGTAGGTGACTTTAGAAAGCATTGTCGGAAAAGGTCGTAACGAGCAAGTTTTCCTTTTCCCACAAGGTTTTCTGCTCTTTCTGAAAAAAGTTGTTAAATTTCATCACATTTTGAAATGTCGTCTTCAAACTCTTTCAATTAGTTGAAAATCTGTACTTTGGGAAAGGGTTAAGTTACCCACAACTGCTGCATAAATAAAACAGAAGTCACTGCAATCAAAGGGAGTTACTTTGTATTTTCTGTCGTTATTCCTTTCGTCAAAGTGAGTTCTACCCTATATCAAAATGAATTTTTTGGTTTCAGCTTTTATCCATCAATTTAGATAAGCGACAAAATTCCAGACGGGATAATGTGCAAATCTAAATTTGGAAGGTAGATTTCACCATGCACGGTATTCGAAGCGTTGTCACTTCGTTACCCGATACATAAATTTAACATTAGGACTGCTTTCGTTTTGTGTTGGTCACTGTTATATTCCACGCGAAAAGTTCAAGGTGTGGTTTTAATCTCTCTCGGATCTCTTGACCTGTTAAGTATGAAGGCCAATAGAGGTCCTCAAGAGATAAATTACGAAATTTACGGATGTCATTTTTCAGCTAACGGACCTCTTATGTGTCATTAGCTTATGTGCAGGACATAACGTATCTTTCCTAAATAATCTATATGAGGTTTATTTAAAACGACAAAAAGAAAATGCTGCAGATGCCATAGGGAAATGTAAATTTACTCTGATGAGGATTTCGTCCACATAACAATGTTTTGAACTTATCCTTAAAACACTACCGCCATTTTGTTTACATAAACATTTATCAATTATGAGTAGGTAACCATACATAACTTCTCGGCGCTTCGACTTCCTCAGTATCCACAGTGGAGTAATGGGTAAATCGTTAAAAGCACTACAAAAACTGTGACACATTTGGACTGATACTGGACGTATGTCTATCTATCATATGCCATACATATTTCGGATTCATAAGCTTGTGTTGAAAATATATTAATGAATTTTGTTTATTTTGAAAAACCTATATTCAATAACTTTGCAAGATTATATAAAGACAAATTACTTATTCTCGTTGCATTATTCCTCATTTTATTACAAAGGCAGACAAACAAGCCAAACAGTCCTATGTAGTAGCAAGTACCTGTCGACGCTTAAAGTACGAAAGTATAAAAGAATAGGTCTTCATCTTAATATTGTTTATAACCCATTGCGACAAAAGAAGACCAAACACACCTAACACTAGCAATTTTCCGATCTCAATGTGGTATGATCATTTTTGTACTGCAAATAGGTTATAATGAAGCGTTAGAAGTATTAATAGGAGGTAATTGAGCAAATGACAATGTACTAAGCCAAAGACCTAATTAACATGTATTAGGTCTTGAACCAAACGATGTATTTGAAAATGGTTCAAGTTTAAAAGGGAGGCTACCCTTTCGGTTTTTGAAATGAAACCTATTAAAGTTATCTTTCCTAGAGTGTCAATTTGGAGATTCATATTTTGTTTAATTACTTTAACGCGTTCTGAATGAGTCATTCCTGATCTTCACACCGTGATCCGTATCGTCTTAACGGAGACCACACTTTCCACTCATTAAGTATAAAGGTCCTAAGTTAAGGACGAAATGTTTTATAGTGGGTGGAACTCTCGAAGCTTGATCATAAGATCTTATAATATGGTACAAAGCAAGAAATACAGTCCAAGACCATTTTCGATTGGGAAAATTATTTCCTATTTCTCACTGGTTTCACAAACTGGACGAAACTACGATATAATGAAAGGTGACGATACAGACTTGTTCCCCTTTGATAACGTCTCGATGAAAATGTATTTGTGATTAAGTAATAATTATCTTCTTATTCAAACGGCGAAACAAAATGAGATGAATAAAAGGATGAGTATAAAGTGTGTGTGTGTGTGGGGATATTATGATATGAGAATTTATATTTCACAATTAATACCTGTCCTTCAGTTGATGTTAACGCTTATTCGCTTTCAGCCTGATAAAACAAGGTACATATGCTGATTTGTGTGTGCATTACGTATACAAGGTTTCTTTTGACATTAGGTACCTAAATAAATATATCACGATATCCTAGATCAGTCTGGTTTCTTCATGCCGAATATGTCCGTCACAAAATATTCGCTTTTATGATATATAATCCAATAAGTCCTTTGTCGATCTTACAGAATTCTTGAGACAGGAATTACTTTAAAGAGCTTTTATTAGAACTATCAGTGGTATATACAACACTAATGTTCAACGTTCGTGTCAGCATGATTCTATTTATTCCATCCACTCTTTCATTCCTCACTTTATAGATCAGCTGGAAAGTCTTCAGAAACGACCGAGAAAATTGATCCGTTTGTCATAATGATTTCTTCTTTTTCACAAAGGCAATGCATTTGTAGGCATACTTGTTGTAGCGGTAGAGCGCTGGCCTTGGGACAAACGGGTTGTGGGGTCGAGCCCTATACGTAGCTGGGTCCACCTGACGACTTTATGATATTCCAAGTTAAGTGCCAGCACTGGCTTGTATGTAGGTTACATAATCGAGTATGATAAGTCGAAGGTGGAAAACTTGAGTAACAATCGATGTTAAACATTTTTGGACACACTCATTGGATGTGTCAGGTTAGATAAATGTTCGACAGTATCGAATTCTTTTACACCACTTCACTCTTCTTAAAAGAGTTCAGGGACTTCTTCACTAAGAAGTAAAATCGAAGAAGCAATTTTCATTTAACAATTTGTTTCTATATGTTTTCCCTTTATACTTTATACACTATACAATATAGCATATGCTATTTATACACTTTGTCATCATGATCTCTGATAAAAGTAAATTAGAAGCTTTTTTCATATTTCAGAGCAATGCTTTTTGTTAAGTTTAATTGTATATATGAAATGACACTATTTTCATTGTTATGTAGTTAATTGTATTTTTAAGAACAATGAGCTAATATGCTTAAGTTATAATAAGATATGTTCTGTTCTGTTCTGTTTAAAACTGATAGAGCTCCTTATAGTGATGTGATTATTCCATTCTGCTTGAAAATGAAATTCATATCTGCATTAACTTTATTTCCATGCTTTTTCTTATCTTATTTCATTTCATACCTTTATTTCCTCCAAATGATAAAGATTTCATATTCATAGAAATATACAAATAACACAAGGATACAAACTGTTGCCGAACTCTTGCTGTTTATGCATATGTATCTTTTGTTTATAATCCTTTTTTATGATCTCTTGTTCTAAATAGGTCGATTTCTTTATATCTTTAATTAAGATATTTTTGTCTTGTATCTTATCGCATTTAGACTCATCTCTTATAACTCCATAATGGAGTGGCGTTGTATCTTATATGAAATGTTATCTTATGTTGTAAATGTATGTATAACTGTACAATGATGAGATGTAAATAAAGATTACTACTACTATGTAATGAGTATCATGTATTAATTTTGTAATGGAAATAAATCTTCTTTTGGCTATCTTATGCTTGATATGATTGAACTGAATTCAATAAACATAACATCGGCTTCATTTACTTTCTGGAGTTACAATGCATTCTAATCTTATCGTTGAGTATCTTTTAATGCCCCCTTTTCGCCCAACGCCGTCCTATTTAACTTCAATCAAGTGGGCCCTGTTAACCCTTTTAGTGCTCGAACCGACTTCGTGTGTATGCAAACCGGTTAGATTCAGGCCTGCCGCAAATTCGCTTGGCGGCTGGCCTGTGATCTAACCTGTTTGCTACTCTGGGTATCTTTCCTCATTAAAATTAAGCAGATATTTAATGTTTTGGAAAGAAATTATCCAGTATTCTAAGGGTTAACAGACGTTATATGATAACGTGTCTATTACACGTGTATCACTCATTAAACGTAAAAGTGACATTTGAGTTATAGCTACCGTATTGGGGCATTATTACGCCAAACATTCCGCGGTACTTTGACGCGACATCTAAACTAGGGATCGTCCCAAATTGGCTTCATTTCCATCCTATAACTCATGCGAAATTTTTGTACTGACGAAAATAAGATCAAACAGCATGCGAAACTGATAAACTTGAAAAATACCAGGCAATATGGCTTTTGGTAGATAGTTTTGTTAATAAAATGGTTAACAATCTTTTTCTTTTTTTTTATCTTAAAAACTGCCTAAATTGTCAGCTGAAATGCAATCAATTATACATGAAGATTTCATGTATATAGTTTTTCCATAACCACTGGTAATGAGTTTAGGTCAAGGTTTGATAATGCAAAGTAAATATGAATTCAAATATCTAAACGCTTTACAAAGCCTTTTTAAAGCAAGTAAGCAGTATCCACCATAGATCATTGCAAAAGAAAGATTGAAAAAAAACTCCCGCATGACCATCGTTTGAGAACAAGACATGCACTTTGATCTAGGATGTACATTACGGAGAGACAGAAATAACCGACTCTTTATTTCGTGTAACAGCACTGTCACACTTCGTAAAGGTTGAATAATAAAGGCGAGGCGGTAAAACATGACCGGAAATTAATTGCTTTATTGTATAAACTGCTTTACAAGTATTTTGAAAATACGGTCGCATAGTATAAAACACGGGCGACAATAAGCAAATTGAAATAAAAACGAACAAGGCGCACATGCACGTGGTTTTCCCGTTTTTAAATGGGACATTATGTGTTTCCGTTATGTGTGGAAAGGAACTTAAAATGCACAATGTTACCTAAACGGATATGGTTATTCATCAATGCGTTTTGCCTTAGACCTCATTGGTATTCCTAGTATGAATCATATTTTGGTGAGAAGTTTGAAGCGTATGAAACCAAAGTGACAAAAGAAGAAATTGCTCGATTCGAGCAATTTCTTCTTTTGTCACATTGGTTTCCATCCAATAATACACAATGAAGAAAACAATTTTCTTGTATCTCGTAATGGTCATGCGATGTTGCTTTTACATTGGACAGGTCAAAAGATCGTATAACAGAAATTGTGCAAGATATTTCAAGCTGGTATAGTTTATTGGTATAATAATTAAAGTGAAGTTCATTCAAACTACATTATTGCTTTATTACATTAAGGTTACTGTTCACAGAAGAAGAAATTCAAAATAAGATGTCGTTGATGCAATACAATCGTCATACTACAATTGAAAGTAGCTATTCAAAGCATAATAAATCCAGGAAGCGTCAATTTGCCTGAATGTTTAACGTTTATTTGCGGTAGATCTCAAAAGCGATTGTACGCTTTTTGAATAAAGTTCATGTAAATTCACTGTATACACATTTTGAAGAATTAAAAACGTTCTAATTTTGCATCCAGTGAATCACCTTTAATGCGTATCATATAACAGTACAGCTGTTGTGCAGGTTAAAAACAATAATTTCTTACTTTCAGATTTGTTTACAACTGCAAACAGGCACCTTTGAATGTTCGTTAGACGCTTAGATAATGAACGTATAGCACGATCTATATAAACCTTTCCTCGCAACTACAACTCAATGTTCACATTCAATTAACTAAAAAAGTTCGGTTGTCTGCGTACTTTTCTGTGATAAGTAGCATATAAAAACGGAATAAAATATATCATCATTCATGAAGTAAGATTAATAAGTTAATGGATATTTTCATTTAAGCTTAATTCGTGAAAAGAGGGGGAAATCAGTCTTAAGTCGAAACTTTCCAACCCGGATACTTTTAAAAGGGTATCAATTTTTCAAGTGATTGTCCAATTCACGCGTAATAAATTCTGTAATTTGTCACGCCCGCCCACATTGTTAGCCCGCTATCCTTATTTATAGCTTACCCGGGCCACCGTCTTCCTTGAGTCCGCGACCGCACTGGTGTAAGAGACCGAAAGGTCCGCCGAGATCGGGAAATAAATTTTCCGGAAACACATTCAGGAACGTGTGTCGTATCGCTTTATAGCGAAAACACAAACGACTTTGCCATCCGACCGCTTTTGTTAATCTATTTCCTACATGGGATGTGTGATGGGAGATCGGGACTGTTTGGATTGGGAATAAATATTGGCATGAATGTGTCGTCGTAAATCAGACAATTTATTTTTCGCAGAAAAAATATCCGACATTTTACTTTATGTACAAGTTACTATGATACGTAGCCTTACGCACAAGTTGATCAGACATATTACTTTATGTGCAAGTTGATCAGACATATTACTTTATGTGCAAGTTGATCCAACACATTACTTTACGCACAAGTTGATCAGACATATGACTTTATGTGCAAGTTGATCCAATACATTACTTTACGCACAAGTTGATCAGACATATTACTTTACGCACAAGTTGATCAGACACATTACTTTACGCACAAGTTGATCAGACATATTACTTTATGTGCAAGTTGACCCAACACATTACTTTACGCACAAGTTGATCAGACATATTACTTTATGTGCAAGTTGATCCAACACATTACTTTACGCACAAGTTGATCAGACAAATTACTTTATGTGCAAGTTGATCCAATACATTACTTTACGCACAAGTTGATCAGACATATTACTTTACGAACAAGTTGATCCAACACATTACTTTACGCACAAGTTGATCAGACATATTACTTTATGTACAAGTTTATCCAACACATTACTTTGCGCACAAAAATATTCTAAACATTTCTTTGCGCACAAGTTGATCGGATACATAACTTTGCGCACAAGTTGATCGAATACATTACTTTACGCACCAGTCAAACGGATGCATCACTTTAAGCTCTAATTGGTCGGATATAATACATTACGCTAGTTGAGCAATGATAACTTTACGCACACATTATTCTTACGCATTACGTGATGCACAACTTCCTTGTTAACATAACTTTATGCACAAAATGATCGGATACATAGATTCACGCATAGTGTGCAAAGAGATATCAATTAACGCACTTTACGCACGAATTGATTTGATGTGTTTCTGTACACACAAGTTGATTGGATACATTACTTTATGCACATATATTTTGGATACATAACTACGCACAAGTCAGTACGATATTGAACTTTACGCACAAGTTCTAATGCGTGTTTTCGTGAGGACGCAGTTTTTGTTATTAAAACTTGCCACGCGCCGGATACATTCACGTTAGCCTAATGGTCCGTCACTATAAAAAACATTCAAGTTTTTTTTTCTCGTTCTATCAACGAACGCTTAAACCTTTGGCCTATTGATGAGACTGTCATTTGACGCTTTTTTTCATGGATGCCTTTATACCATTGTTCAACTTTGAGGAAGATTTTTTTAATAAAGATAAAACAAAGTTTATCTATCGTAAAAGTTTTACTTTAAAGATTTGCTCAGGAAACACGTTGGTCTGCATGTTATACTTTACCACCGTTTTTTTTTTCGTCGTGATAGAATACAACTAATATTCCGTTTAATAAGCATCGTAGTAGGTTAAGAGTCGATATCTAATTAATCTAAAATGTTTGAAATCACACTCTTCACCAAACTGATAATTTAGTTTTGATAAGTAGCAGAAAGTCATTTTCTTTCACAAATTGACAAGCAACAACAATTATGACTTTTATTTCAAGCCTTTATATGCACGTCGAAGCAACTTACACTTGTCCACGTTAACTACCGACACAGATCAGATTTGTTTACATAGTGCAGTCTGATCAGGATTCATAATTGATACCACAAGGCCTTAACAATGGTAAAATAAAAATGCGCGGTTTGAACTGATGTATTTTACATGGATTGTACAACAGGTTCTTACACCTTAGCTTTCGATGATGTTTCCTGGATACATAACCAGTACTCGCACCAAATGTTGATTAATGAAAGGTCGCATATTAAAATGTATTTGTGGTGTATGATACTTTGTAGGAGCAGGATCTATATCAAAGAATTTGAAAACATTTTTAAAGCATCAGGGTCCAAAGTAACATGTTTTTTGTATAAATAATTAGAAGGCATCACTGCAAAGTAACGCGTCATTTGAAGTGCCCCTCAAATGATGTGGCGCATTACAATAATATTTATTTGTTTAAGGTAACATCCATGCTTTTAAGTTTTGACATACACACGTTTTCCTTAAGTTGTTCAATAAGTACTTAGTAAATATTTTGCTCCGTTGATATATTGTAAAGCGTTTAAAGCGTTGCTTGAAAAAAAGTCGAGCCTTTCTTAGGGCATGCAAGTTTTACTAAAACCCGAACATGTTATACTGTGCTTTGTACGAGCTGGGGTGTGCAAAGACGACATTTGTGAGTTTTCGGAGTTGAGAGTTTCGCTTGAGATTCTTATAAGAAATCACTGGTGTCAAACGGAGGCATTTCTCAATAGGAACACTTTCCCCCTTTTTCGGTTTTGCTTCGGCTACATGTACATTGCTGTTTCAAATATCAAACAATACATATGCAGTTATGCGTTAGAAGGTTACTTAAAATGGCACATATAGTCGCTTGCTATATGTGTGTAGAATACCACACATATTTAACATGTCGTTACATAAAGACGCATAATGCCTGTATATCACTCACATTGACAACTTACTCCATAACACCAAACTGTGTCGCTTTAAAAGGCTTTCAAGACTACTCTGAAAAATAAATGAAATGCATCTAAGGATAAATGTATCATTTGGACGCCGGAGTTCCATCCAATATATTAATAAAAACTTATCTCACATTGTTTTTCCTATTCAACTGAGGTTGCCTTTTATTTGGACACGTAAAGCACTGCCATTGGGCAACGGGTTGAGTCAAAAGAAAAGCTCGATTGGAAACTGTGCAACGCCAAGCCATCGTCACAATGTATCCGAAAAGGTCCTATCTCTTTCATAAGAAATGAAGACGCCACGACATTTTCAGTTAAACAGGCATTGTCATTATCCCTAGTCTCGTGCGTTATTGAATCTTTTTGTCTTTTTATCAGTCGGGACGGGACAAGCGATCGGAAGTATATGTAAATGAAGTAAAAACATGAAAGCGCCTGTATGATAGAGATCTGTGTAATGATGGGCGCAATTACCTGTCAAAAATTAGTTCTGCGTGTCAGGCATGCGACTACGCTTAGGGAGGGATTCTTTTGGCCTTTTCGGTTTTTTAAAAGTATTGTTTCCTCCATTTTTTCATTTTATCTATTTAACAATGTGTTCAATAATTGTTCTGTTATATGGAGAGGTTCGTATGATTTGAACCATTACTAGGCTTATTTGGCCTTTAGCTGAAGTTATTAGCATTATGCTCTCTCAGATCCTCTCTCAGATACATATCTATGTACAGTGATGCCTCGTTAATCCGAACATGTCCGTTCCCAACGAAATGTCCGGTTTACCGAATAATCCGGACTAATGAAGCAGAGCATGTTCTTATACACATTAAGACATAAACGGTCTGTATGCACGTGTATACTTATAACCCTTTAGCAAACGCCAAATTGTCAACCGTCCCAAATTGAAAGAGTTTGCAGACGACATATCAAAACTTGATGAAATTCAAAGATAATCTTCTGATATGGCAGAAAACATTGTGGGAAAAGAAGAAATTGCTCGTCACGAGCAATATCTCCTTTACCCACAATGTTTTCAAAAGTCGTCTGCAACAAAGTGGTCAAATAATTCCGTTCCCTTACAATTTCGTGCGGATTGCGAGACATCCGGATAATCGGGGTCCGGATAAACGAGGCTTCACTGTATATGGATCTCCTCATTACCGACAGTGAAAGATGATAGTAATTGTTTGTCACCAGTTCAAGACGATTATCTTATATAACCTGGGGTTCGCTTCTCCTCGAAAACGCGACTTAGGATCGTTCTTTCTTGGAGACGACAATTTGAGTCTTGGGGTTTTTTAAACGCCGTATAAGATGCAAAGACACGAATAGCGATATAGATAAAAGTTGCTCGTCTTGCACAGATTCTTTTTTCGAGCAAATTTTCTTTTTAAGCAGATTTTCGTTGAGAGCAAATATTAGTTAAATCAATTATTCCACCCTTTTCATTAAGGTTTCAGTTGTCTGGTACCATGCACAATAAGTCATAAGGAAGTAATAAAGAATCTAATGAGCCGTAAGATTGATAAAAAGTGCGACAGATACATCTGCTTGAAGTGACACCCAATAGCATCATACACTGACACTCGGAACAAACTACCTTGAAACGTTTCTGGTTATTAACCCTTTCCCAAACAATAACGACATTTAACCACTTTGTTGCAGACTTCTCTGGAAACATTGTGGGAAAAGGAGAAATTGCTCGTAACGAGCAATTTCTCCTTTTCCCACAAGGTTTTCAGCTTTATCAGAAGAATATTTTTTAATTTCATCACATTTTGAAATGTCGTCTGCAAACTCTTCCAATTTGGGACAGTCGAAAATTTGTTTTTTGGGAAAGGGTTAAGGAAGAATTTTAGCAATGATTTCGTACTACTTCCGTTGTGTAAACAATTAAGAAGTTCGTTGAGGTTTTCTAAGGATCTTCTGGGCCCTTGTACTGTTCATGAGAGTTTATACTTTCGAAGAATTCAACATCACATGTTTTTATATGTATACGACATATTTTTTAACATTGGTTTATTGTACGATTATGTTGTTGTTTTTTATGCAAAGAATATAGAGTCCTTCCTTACAACTTAGATTTACTTTTTCTTGGTGGGTCTTAATTGCATTACACCGCTCTGTACCAACGGGTTAATGATTTTAATCGTTTTTAAACCGAACACAGTTGTATATTGACCTATTTGAACCTTGAATGACTGAGTTAAGAATTGAAATGAGCACGCTTACAAAGTTAATAATACCATTGCTAGAAAGCAATTCCACGCAACTTCCTCTTTGCAAAGACATTATGTTTTAAATGTCTACTACAATATTCTCGAACCTGATTCTGGGGTGCATTGTCTTTGTAATAATTTCATGTTTTACTCCGCGCTCTGGTTAACAAGTTTAATAATTCGATTATTTTCCCGCAATCTTTCCTTTACTCTGCATATTGCAGGTGGTGAACTCTGGCGTGCGACCGAATCTAAGGGTAATTGAGACGAGTCAGGTATTATGTCAATACAAGAAAGGAAAACATATTAAGAATACTTCCTCCCTTTAATAAAGCCATTTTATAAAGTCATAAATCAATCGTAAACCATCTCTGTTCGGAGAGATGGATTCAAACATTTAAATAATAATTTCATCCATTAGAGTGGTTAAACACCGTCCTAAATTGAATTAAGATGAATCCATCAAATTGTAAAACACCGTCCCAAATCGAATTAACCCTTTTAGTGCTGGAACCAACTTCATGGTTTTTCAAACATGTTAGATCCAGGCCAGCCGCCAAATGAATTGGCGGCTGCCCTGTAATCTAACCTGTTTGTATTTCTGAGTATCTTTCCTCATCAAAATTAGGCAGATATATAAGGTTCTGGAAAGTTGACGGCACAAAAGTCTTTTTCTAGAAAATAACCAAGCATTCTAAGGGTAAATGCGAATCAAACCAAACATCCTTTTATCAAATAGGGGGACATATGCTCGTCTTCATTTATCCAAGCTTTTCAATTTTCTTTTTATTCGAGATTTCCCTTTTTACCCGTCACTCCATAAAAAACGCATTGCAGAGCACCTGCAGCAGAATACAAAAATTAAAAATTTGACAAAAGTGTATAGTTCGTGGTGAAGAGCAATTACTATTCTGTCTAAATACTCTAAAGTTTTGTATTTGTTATTTGCCGGTGGCAGTAACTTATAAGTAAAAGGAATCAAGAACCATGAAAATGGTTCTTAGTATAAGATAAATCTCTGTTTTCAAAGTTAAACAAATAGAATACATGTATCTGGTTATAATTAGAAACGTATTCCTTTGTCACAATTCATATGTTTTGCATTCAAAAATTAAATGATAATGGGTAGAACTGGGTGTCTCAGGGGTTTTGTTTTTGTTTTTGTTTAAAATAATCTTGTTTAGCAACAGCTTAGAAATTCCGAATAGCATAAGCGTGCATAATAAACGAATATACAATATATTTACCGGTATCAGAAAGGAAAGGACCAAATATAAAAGAATGGAAGGGAGTTTCCTTCCGTAAGGCTAAAGGGATCGACATGAACCTCCTTATATTCACAATAAATGAGCACCTTTCGAGCCTTTCATCCCGCAATAAAAACTCGAGCCGCTACAGCTTCTTAATGTCATTAAACACGGCTTTATAACAACGGTTTTATTATCCGGATCGTGTGTACTATCCGAGCACTCTTCCCCTCGACTTGCTTTTAATCTTGACCCCAAGCATACGAACATACCCCACCCCTAACCATCAGGTCACACCCTTCATTTTCTATTCATTTTCTATATCAAGGAAATGAACCTGACCGGTCTTTGTTTTGGTTCATATACGCAGTAATTACTAGTGTGAAAACGGTTTTGTTTTGTTTTACGCGGCAGAACCTTGTTTAATACACGAATAATGATCGTTCAAAGGCAAAGACAAAGTATCGAGTGAGGCTACGTATTGGTCAATATTAAACTTAGTCGCCCATTGTCCATAATAAACCAACAATTATTCACTATGGCTGAGTGGCCGACTTAGAACACTGCGGTCATGGGTTCGAAAAACGGCCCGGCACATAGTCTTGTTGGTAGTCCATGGACTCAATGCTACACTACTTAAATGTTAATCACAATTGGGAGACCGTATCGATGCAGACAAACAGTGAGTGGCCAAAAATAGAGTGTGTGCAATGAATCAAAATAATGTAAGTTTTAAATAGATACCTGGTACCGATTTTCTAAACGACAAACGGAAAACAGTTGCGTAAACAAAAGATGATATCCATGAACAGCATCTTAATCAGGAGTTCAATATAGCTAGTATAAAGACAGAAATAAGAGGGAATGTTGTTTTTAACCTACGCAAATGATTTGGCATAATACTACGCTAAGTAAAAAGTTTCCGTGATTGTTCACAAATGGATGATGATGCGAAATGGTTGGCACCCGAAGTGTTGTTCAGCACTGACGTAGAAGTATCATGGATAGCTGTGCTGACCGCAGTAGGAGTATGAAAATACTGTTGAAACGATGTTAAACCCTAAAACAAACCAATATCCATCAGAGTCCATTGTTTCGGTCAGTGATAAGGGTCAGTATTGAAGTGACCAGACCGATGTTTGGGTATTAGTCTAATTGTCCGTCCTATACAGCCCGTGTTAAGGGAGGAGGTGTGAGACGCGCCTCCCTTCTTATCCCTTCAAAGGGACATGGACTTCCGAATTACTGTCTCCTAATTGTCTCATATTTCAATTAGAATTTCCATGTCCGACTTCGAACCGGGTCACGGTAAAAGTGTCCGGTTGTATCGAGTCAGAAATAAATCAAGAAACAGAAACTTGAATTTTAGATTATGTTCTCATCTTCTTATTGGAATGTTATCCACCTTTGAACTATGCTGTTGGTGTGCCAGATTGCCTTTTTATGAATGTATATACATGTATATATATACTTATCTTCTCGCCTTTGTAACACGCATTTAGAAATAGAATCCCTAATTTGAAAGCAACAACTTGCTATAAGTACTAAATCAAAAATATGTTTGTTGTAATCGCTTTATTTCAGAATCCAATTGAAAGTCCGATGAAAGAAGGGGAAAGCTGCTTTATAAAAACAATGTGTTGTACTTGGTTTTAATTTTCTATCAGTTTGTACAGTAGATTTTATAAAGTGTTCAACCGAATCAGTGAGTACGTGCATTTTACATCTAGATTTTAACATATACTTAATAGGAAAAAGCCCTGTGGAAAATATCATTTGCGACGATCACAGAATGATTTTTAATGATTAATTCAGGAGTTACCGCTAACACGGATGTCCGAAAATAGCCTGAATGTAGCTTTATTGATGCCAAGGCTGTTTTACTATCTTTAAACCTCCCCAAACAAATGTGATTTATTTTTATATTTATTGGCCATTATCTGGCGTTTGCCTCGCGACCCGTGTCTTGTAGGACAATTAAAAGAAATTTTGTTGACGAGTTTTCCACTGTAATGAAAAATGAAAGAGATAGTCGGCGTGCGTCGCAATTCTATTTTTGTTTTCTTTCCTAACTCATTGAGTAGATCATAGTGTAACACCATTTTGGTACGTTGAGATAACCCATTGGGTGGAATATCTTCAAATTGACATATATGTAGATATGTGTATAACCCTTTCCCAAACAAACGACATTTGACCACTTTGTTGCAGACGACTTTGGAAACTCGTGAGGAACAATGTCTCCTTTTCTCACAATGCCTTCTGGTCTATCAGAAGATTATTTTCCAATTTCATCGTCTGCAAACTCTTTCAATTTGGGACAGTCGAAAATTTGTTGTTTGGGAAAGGGTTAAAGAGATGATTTGATTGAATATACCCTATACGCATACCCAAAAGTAGTTTCAGTGCAAAACAAAATTGTTAAAATACGAAATCACGTTGATGCTATTTCTGTCCCAAATTACTCATTAATTGTCTTGGAAAGAGACAGCTAATTTATTTCTTCTCTAAAATATCATCGTGGTAAATCATAAAAAAAATGCCGTAATTGAATTCCCATTGTTTTGCATTCGTTTTTCGGACAGCAATCTATTTAACCCTTATAGTACTGGAACCGACTTCATGCGTATGCAAACGGGTTAGATCTTGGTCATCCGCCAAGTAAATTCTGAGCTTCTTTCCCTATCAAAATTAAGCAGATGTTTAAGGTTTTGGAAAGCAGAAGACACACAAATCTATCTCTAGAAAATTACCCAGCATTCTAAGGGTTAAGCCAACACAATCATTAATCATGACTCGAGGTATAATACAAATGGTGGAATGAACTATACAATAGGTTAGATATCAATCAGGAATTTTAACGCTTTAACCCTTTTCCAAACAATAACGACATTTGACGACTTTGTTGCAGACGACTTTAGAAAATATTGTGGGAAAAGGACAAATTGCTCGTAACGAGCAATTTTTCCATTTCCCATAATGTTTTCTGCCCTATCAGAAGAAATTTTTACAATTTCATCACATTTTGAAATGTCGTCTGCAAACTCTTTCAATTTGGGACAGTCGAAAATTTGTTGTTTGGGAAAGGGTTAAAAGAAAATAAATGATGGAACTACTAGTAATGGACCCGACATTTGTACTTTTCATTTAATTAATACTATGTTGATTCGTTTGATTATGGTTTTATGCCATTTCAACATTAGATAAGTCATATTGCTGCGACCGGCTAAACTACTCATGCTTCTGAAATTTCTTCACCAGTTCACGAAATTGTCTTTTCAACTTGGTACCCCTTGCATTCAAAGTCGGACACATTACCGACTGGGTTATTTTGAATGAGTTTCAAGGATAAAGAACATTTACTATGTGAAATTGTGTTTGACCTGTTCCCTCATATAGAATTTTGGGATTCCTTTGAATTGGTAGAAGCATCAGACAACAAAAGGAGCATGAACAAAATCAAGTTTGCCTTATGATGTACTGTACATTGATTTAAAAGCATAAAATATTTGTAAATTGTCCTTGTCGTCATTGTGTGTTTTATGGGGAATCAAAAAATACTGAAAAAAACAGTGTGTGACAAATTGGACAGTAAATATATGTTACACACTTTTTCTAATAGACATATATGATAAGCATTGCTTTCGTTCTAATCCATTTCATCTGTATTGTATAACTTGATATTAAAGTTTATTATGTGTATTTTGATGAAAAGTATATGTTTAATTTAGATATATACTTTTTGGAAGACAACAGCCTATAATAAACTCTGGTTTAGTGTTTTTTCTGAGTGTTTCTTTCGTTGATATTAGACTTCTCTGGTATGTCCGTATTGTCAAGGAAATCATTGCACATATCAATGTCTACTCTTGTTTCCTATCTATCATTGCTCATATCAATGTCTACTCTTGTTTCCTATCTATCATTGTACATATCAATGTCTACTCTTGTTTCCTATCTATCATTGCACATATCAATGTCTACTCTTGTTTCCTATCTATCATTGCACATATCAATGTCTACTCTTGTTTCCTATCTATCATTGCTCATATCAATGTCTACTCTTGTTTCCTATCTATCATTGCTCATATCAATGTCTACTCTTGTTTCCTATCTATCATTGCTCATATCAATGTCTACTCTTGTTTCCTATCTATCATTGCACATATCAATGTCTACTCTTGTTTCCTATCTATCATTGCACATATCAATGTCTACTCTTGTTTCCTATCTATCATTGCACATATCAATGTCTACTCTTGTTTCCTATCTATCATTGCACATATCAATGTCTACTCTTGTTTCCTATCTATCATTGCTCATATCAATGTCTACTCTTGTTTCCTATCTATCATTGCTCATATCAATGTCTACTCTTGTTTCCTATCTATTATTGCACATATCAATGTCTACTCTTGTTTCCTATCTATCATTGCACATATCAATGTCTACTCTTGTTTCCTATCTATTATTGCACATATCAATGTCTACTCTTGTTTCCTATCTATCATTGCTCATATCAATGTCTACTCTTGTTTCCTATCTATCATTGCTCATATCAATGTCTACTCTTGTTTCCTATCTATCATTGCACATATCAATGTCTACTCTTGTTTCCTATCTATCATTGCACATATCAATGTCTACTCTTGTTTCCTATCTATCATTGCACATATCAATGTCTACTCTTGTTTCCTATCTATCATTGCACATATCAATGTCTACTCTTGTTTCCTATCTATCATTGCACATATCAATGTCTACTCTTGTTTCCTATCTATCATTGCACATATCAATGTCTACTCTTGTTTCCTATCTATCATTGCACATATCAATGTCTACTCTTGTTTCCTATCTATCATTGCAACTGACCTAATAACACTCGTGTGAAACCATTAAGATCTCTTCTGTTAAACATTTACGGGAAAGAAGCGGATAGGGTGTAATGACCAGCTTGAAATAAAATTGATTGAACTCGGCTTAATGAAAAGCATTGTGAAAAAAGTGGAGTATAGATTATTGAAGCGATGGGGGGTAATACATGTAGTTATTCAATGAAAGATCAAAGACATATAAATGTTTTCATCCGTACCATTGGTGTTTTGATGGTAGATTTAGAGTGATGCTGGCCTGTATATTGCAATTGCAAAGAAATGGAGGAGGGGGATGTTATCATGATTTGTCGTTGTTGTTTATCGGTGTTGTTGGTTTTTTCTTCTTCTCGGCAAACGAATTCTAACGTGCATATGATTGGGTTAATTAGCAACAAAGGGCGATTTAATCAGCCTGGCCGACTGAAAACGTTTGTCCCGGAATCTACGATTTATTCTTGCCGTTTGACTGGTTCATTTCCTGTAGATTTCACACATCACATGCCGTATTTACATATAACCAGTCCATGCACAAATGGCACACACATGCGGTGTTGAGTCGAGCGCATTTCTATCCGATTGAGATTAAATAAAAGCATGCATTTTTGTAAATAATTGTTCAAGATTGACATGTGTAAATCCTTTCCCGATGCTAATTTTGCTATTGAAGTAAGTAATGTTTCCCAAAACGTAAATACCTCCATGTATGTATAATACATGTATATAATCAAGCCTCTTTTGCCTCAATTTTAGCTTTAATGCCAAAGACATTGAAGCAAAAGACAGGTTTGATTATTTTTCAAACGTGCCATTTTGTTAATTTTTTAATACAAACAATAGTTTGATTAGGGTAATGCGCCAAAAGAAAACTTGGCCAATCTTTCGTTATCTACCATTCTTAGAATTGACTCATCGATTTGTGTCTTAAAATTCATAGCAGGAACTTTCAAATGCCTTATTGAAAACAAGACAAATCAAATCTGTTTGTTTAGATATACAATCAATAAAGCGTCAGATATGATGCCAATTCATATCTCCACATACGGGGCCCCATTTTGAAATGCACCGGTTGACAAGGCTTTAATGGTTTATCCAAATTCGTCTGCAACGATATTAGCATTGCACCCAATGTCCACTAATCGTGCTGACCACTGCACCTGACGGGCGAGGCAAACGTACGGTCACGTGACCTGCATGGCCCGTCCAGAATCTATTTTCCGCGTTTCCAGTTTTTGCATTTCAAGATCCTATCGATTACAGATTCTCGTCTGAAAGTGCGAACGTTCCTAATGCCTTTACAATGGCCCAATAACGCATGATCTCAAATTGATGGTTCGATTTGCGCCGGGCTTTAGAGCGCTGCTTTTTTAATGATTGAAGTATCGTACCTAATCAGTCTTGTTTACAAAGCTAGCTGGTCTTGAACGATATTTTAACCAGTATTAATTGTCAGAAACAACGTCCACTTAAGAACAAAGCTTTCCTTATTAAACAGTATTGTAAAATGTACATCAAATGTATAACGTCAGATTAGCATGCACGAACTATCTATGTTGATCTGCAACTACAGACTATACAGACGACGACCAATTCCTGCTGTTTTTCCCTGAACACGGCTCCGTTTACGAACAAGAAGGTCCTCGATTAACCCTTATAGTCCTGGAACCGACATCATGCTTATGCGAACAGGTTAGATCCAGGCCAGCCGTCAATTGAATTGGCGGCTGACCTGTGATCTAACCTGTTTGCTAATCTGTGTGTTTCCCCATTATACTCAAGCAGGTATTTAAGGACTTGGATAGCAGACGACGTAAAATTGTACTTTCAGAAATTACCAAGCATTCTAAGGGTTAATCGAATGGCCCCAGCGTCTCTCCCATATTTAACGTATCACAGAGGCCGTTTAAGATGAAGCCAAGCGTGACGAGTTGATGAGCAGGGAAAAAACAACAAAACAGCACCAAGATTTATTGTCGGGACTTGATGGACCATAGGGGCGGGGCGTCGGGCCCAGGGACAATGGCGGGGAGTTTGTCGCGAGAGGCGAATCCCGGCCCCCTAACATGAAAATATTGAACTTATCGATTATCAAGGGGGCTCCTGGTGACGCCCTTTCCCGACTCCCTAGGCCAACGGACCCGCATATAATAACCTCGAACCGTCATTGAGGACGCGCAATTCATTTTTATTCAGACTTGGTTTCCAGTCGGGTTTTCATTAATTGACATCAATAATTCATGAAGATTCATTTATGATGATTTTTCTTCCTCTCTTTCTTTTCGAGAAGAATTGCTGTACATTTGATTCCTGCGTTTTCTTAAGATTTTGAAGGTGTAAACCACGAGGAAGAATTCAACAGATCAGTAAATATATGTGTTTCAAAACTCTAGTGAAAAGACATTTTTCCAGGAAAAGTTTTTCGTTTTAATTTATGTTTTGAGATAAGACAGATAATCTTATTTAATGAAAACTGTTAAAATGATTCATCAGTACATGTGAATTAAGTAGAGAAACGTCAATGACTTGCCGATGAAACATAACAGACCTTCTATATATTTCTGAGGACGTAAAGATTTGAAGTTCGGAGGATTTGGTCGACCAGAATTAACCTTGATGACAATAAGGATGTCACGCTCATTCTTCGTCGACTCGCTGATAGTGAAGGATTCGATCCCCCGTGTACCAATGTGTAAGGACAAACCGAGCGGCGAGGGCATGACCTCTACCAGCCCACAGCACGGGAGCCAGGCCATTACCGTACCCACAACCCGAGTGTCGACGCCAGCACAGTTACACACAATCCACCCGCTACCCTGTTATCCGAGACACCACGGAGACATCATGAACATGTGCTGCCCCCTCTGCGTCATGACGCCATCCAGTCTACTGGGGGAGGGTGTGGGCAAGCATCATTCGTCACACATCACCATGGTACCCACGTCACTTCCGCTTAATCTGACATCAGGACTTTCGACCATAAACTACCCGGTGTCGCGTTTACACACGGCCGTGTTGTCGCACCATCGTGACGTCACGAGTATGTGTGGTACAGACAGACAACATCGTGACGCCACGGGTATGTGTGGTACAGAGAGACAACATCGTGACGTCAAGGGTATGTGTGGTACAGATAGACAACATCATGACGTCACAAGTTTGTGTGGGACGGACAGAGTGAATCCCCGAGATGTCAGTAATGTTAATAGCACGGACAGACATCATCGTGCTGTGACGAATCTTTGTGGTATAGACAGACTCTCTCCGTCCGACAAAACAAATTACTCCTCGGAAAAGCAGAGAATTAGATATGGAAGCATAGGTATGTAGTGTAAATTCAGCATTATTTATTTTCATAAAAAAAGCATGTTTTCGCAATTATATTCATTTAATTATTGAAGAAAGACATGTTGTCACGAAGGAGTTGCCCTTTCTACAAAGACATAGGCAAGACAGTTTTCCACATGTGGCGATATATTTAGTGTTTTGCAAATTCATAAAGAAAATCAAGGCAATGTGGGTTTATAACCGATGGTATTCTAGATACTTGGTTTTAAAATGTTACTATTGTTAATTTGGTTAAGTTCACATTACAAATTATGTATTCAGATATTTATTTAAAAGAAATTAACAGCATAAATTGTATTACCAAAACAATTCTGTAACGCAATGACATTTAGAAATGGTCATTGTCTTCATAATAGTGAAATACATATGAGAAGAAAATACAATGTAGGCAAGCATGTGTACATCCTTTTTGATCGAGAAAACACAATGTACCAACTACAGATATGTAGTGTTGGATTTTTCATATAATTTTACCAAAAGTCAAAATACTGAGCTCATTTTCGAAAATACTCAACTGCTAGAATGTATGGATGAAGTTTTACATAGTCCACATAAAGGTGGATTTTAAAATTGTTGAGAATCCTTCACCTTTCTATAAAGCAGATTCTTCTTATTACAAATCATCTCGTTTATTCATGCGTTCATTCGCACGAACATGAAATAATTCATAGCACTTTAGCACATGAAATTGAATTCAAGAATATTTAAATAATGAATTGTCATTGATGTTTTGTCTTCAACTGTATAGGCATTATTAACATACTTACCACGAATTAATTTAAATTAAGCGGTTAGATAAACAAAACTTTTTCTTGGACCAAGACAATTAACTAATTACAGTAGATAGTTGGATTATATTACCTAATTTACATCTTTCAGTTGTATTGTTAAAAATCATGAAAATGCCAACAATCTAAGTCTGCTGTTGAGAAAAAAGTATAATCTTTTATAGGAAAGCGCAAATGCATTTCAATTTTTTAAAGTGTAACTCATGCGATTTCTTTTATTTCGTTATCAATCAACACATATTCATAAATTCTAAATCTATTAATATACCGATAGCAATAAATAATTTGAGAAATCAAAACGATAATTTTCTGTCAGGGTAGACATTATAATTATTAAAGGAAAACATACGATACCAAATTTCAAGAGTTGCCAGCACCAACCACGTAAACTCTATCAATTTGTCTTGAGATAGGTAATTAAAAATCAAATACAAAAAGCTAGAATCTGAAGAAAAACCTGTGAAATAAAATCTGTGTTTGCATTGGCTGTAACAATATATGTTCAAATTAGTTTTATTCCTTTTTGAAACCATACTTGAAATAAAACTGTCTACTACAAGCAGTGTTGATAATATCATTGGAAAATGAGAAACATATTTATTGTGGTAGTTTCTTTCCAAATAATTATTTAACAACGAATATCTTTTTTTTTTCTCAGTATAGCCAATAAATTAAGGAATCAAAATCCACAAATCAATAAGCAACTTCATTAAACATCTATAAGACGATTAGACAAAAATTGTGAATTTTTTCCTTCCGTTTTTCCTACAGGATTTGTCATTCAAGACCTTGCAATGTGATAAATATATCTTATGTTCACATATTCCTTTACGGACACTATACTTCCTCAGGAATCTTTTTGATCCGATATCGAAAGTAAATTCCACGTTCTGTGACAAATGTTCCAACGTTTCATTGACGGAGTTTAATGTTCTTTAATTTAGAACAGACTTAATGATAGCAGACATCTTCTACTCATTTTTTTTAAATTCTTTCTACGGGTTCTTAAATATATAATTGTTTGATTTATGCATATTTTGCCATGTATGAAAGCTTTTCCTGATATATTTTGATCATAAATGTTTATGTTTTGAACAAATTAATAAAAAATGAAATTCGTTATATATTTGTCCAGAAATACAATTTCTACATACTATATAATAATCTTCTCAATGTTGTCATTTCAAACATAGTCTAAAGTCATCTAAACAAAAAGTGAAAAAAAAACCCGACCCATTTAACATATGCTTAAATTTATATAGATTAGTAAGTTATGAATCAATTACCACAAATCTGTCCGTTTCTCTACATGAAACTGCCATTTACCGGGACTCGCTCGTATGCTAATAAAAGCAATCACTTGTAGTTAGTTCAAACCCGTCTTTCAAACTCCGACTCATTTAATATGCTCCCATTTAACGGGTACTTGCACCTTTGAGATATAAAGTTTCGAAAAGGGATTTATCATTCGGAGCTGTACACAGTCATTCCGTTCATAGTCTACCGTAAACGGGTCCCATTACTCCATTACCAAACAATAACAACATTTGACCTCTTTGTTGCAGACGATTCTGGAAAACATTGTTGGAAAAGGAGACATTGCTCGTGACGAGCAATTTCTCCTTTTCCCACAATGTTTTCTAAAGTATCAGAAGATTATTTCCCAATTTCATCACATTTTAAAATGTCGTCTGCGAACCCTTTCAATTTGGGACAGCCGAAAATGTGTCCTTTGGTAAAGGGTTAAAATGTCAGCGCACTGGGGTACCAATTCGTGGGCCCGTCATTAACACAATTTGGGTTGTAACCTGGTAAAAAAGGAGTGTTGTATTTTCTATTCCGCGTTATGTTTCGAAGCCCGTGGATATAGGATTTTGAGCATGCGTGACTTTGTTGCTAAATTGATATCAACTTGTTAAGTATAGTCCTCTTGTATCGAGGGTACCGGGTTCGATTCCCCGCTAGGCCAGGTGAATATTGCCAGGACTAACCAATAAATCGGCGTGAGTACTGGTGTGCTATCCAGGAAGCAGTCATCGAGATTGAATTTAATAAGCTTAAAGCTTCCGTCACAACCGATGTAAAATAAGCAAGTTTTAGTTTGATCCAAAATTTAAGTTTCATCGGTCGAGCCTTGAACATTGAGACCAAAGAAATGTTAACCAAGTTAAACAGTGGTTAAGTCTTATAGTTACAAACCTATTTCGCAGATGAGCTACATTCCCATTAAGGAACTGAGTTTCTTTAATGCTATGGTTCTTTAATGTTTTATGTAATCAATGATCTGGTTATAAGTTTATGGGAAACGGGATGCAATGAACAATAGAAAAATATTCATAGTTGGTAGGATGCATTTTTACACTAGAAAGATCATCATTCGAAATAAAATTCGGATATAAAGAAACAAGAAAATGGAAATTAATGAAATTAGAAACAGAGATGGTTTCACATTTCGATAAATGTACTGATCAGTTAACAATTATAGTGCTTGAACCGACGTTATGCTTATGCAAACAGGTTTGATTCAGGCCAACCGCCAAGTAATTTGGCGGCAGGTCTGTGATCCAACCTATTTGTTAATCTGATTATCTATCATTATCAAAATAAAGCAGATACTAGAGGTTTTGGAAAGCAGACGACACAAAAATAAATTTCAAAAAATGGCCAGTATTCGAAGGGTTACCGCTGTTAGAACATATTGCGTTTATATCAATAAAGTAGATAAGATATTTTGGGTTTAAGAGGGTTGGAACATGAACATCACAGAGTATAGACGGAAAATTAACTTTACGCAAAGACACTTCAACCCCCCTTTGCCAAGAGGCAGAACACTTGTGTTTTGCATGTCAAAATGGAGTACTATTCAAGGGTCCTTCTTTGGCATTTGTAAGCACCTTTTGAGTGCGAAATTGTTAATTTAAACGCCCCGTGAATTAACCTGCTTGAGATGCAGAATTAGCCTTGATAATGCAGTGAGACCGTTTTCGATTTTAAGTGCCAATATTCGACCGATTTGTTCCGGTATCAAACTGAAGGATTTTGGGGCATTGAATCGGTTATTAAATTATAAATGGTAATCTCACTTCAAAAGGGACGTGTTGATGGAAATATGTATGAAACTTTGTTTAACGCTGTCGGCCTTACTAAATCTTTTTTTCTTTTATCGAAGGTCATAGAGAAAACAATTAATAAAGTCAATTGCTTTCATAATCCCTTGTCTGAGAAAAAACAAAAGATTTTAACACTAGCAAATGTTTATGTATAAATAAAGTGAGATAGTCTGACCTTAGAAAAGTTTTGTATACCGAAATAAGACATTCGCAATTAATGATAGGTGTTCGTACATTGGTCCATTGGGCTTTCGCCTTAAACCATTCCTGAATCTAATGTTTGCGATTTTTACACATTTAAAAAATATTGGTTAACATCATTTTCTCCTCAAAAAGTCGCTGCTGGCGCAAAAATGAATAATGTACTCATTATGTACATTTGTTTATACGCATCCACATAGAACATTTGATTCATTTCTCTCCCGGAAGGTACGATTTTTCGTTTCACTTTATCATAAAATAAATGGAAAATTTATTTTGTGAACGGAACGATTGAAACGTTCATTCACATACGATTTCTTAAATGCAAGACAAAAAGCGATTAAATCAAAGATGAATTAAATGCAGTAAAGGAAAAAAATGCTCAAAAAGCAATTATTTCATAAGATCGTTTTGCTATTCAATGATCTGCTTAAATCAGTAAAGATATTCCTATTATCTGAACAATATTATTCCTCTATTGACCTAAAAGGTCCTTCCCAATCTTCGAAAAAAAAACATGTTTTCAATCTTATTTAAGAGCATGGTGTCAGAATCAAAAACTGATCAAATCATTTCTCCAAAATCTTCGTTACCTGAATTAACGAACTACGCCAAAATCTAAATGAAAAAGTATTGTCTTGTCAAAATACACGAGCCGAGTGGTTACTGCTTGTGGCACCGTGTGTTCAAGGGAAATAACGCATCAAATATTACCGAACTTTATGTTCATTATATATAAAAAGAACCTGATAACCTGACAGCATTACTCCGTGTATTTCCAGGCGTGACAAGCTCCACGGAGGACAGTTCGAAGCGGATCCGGACAGCGTTTACGAGCACTCAACTTCTCGAACTGGAACGAGAGTTCTTGGCAAACATGTACCTGTCGCGCTTGCGCAGGATCGAGATCGCAACCTATCTGAACCTCTCGGAGAAACAGGTCAAGATCTGGTTCCAGAACCGACGCGTCAAGTACAAAAAGGACACGGACGAAACCCGCGAGAAATGCCGTTGTTTGAGAACGTGTAACTCATCCAAGGGTAGCCGAAAACATGATGACGATGGTCATGACCGCCATTTTGGGGGCGTGGCTAAAATGGACTATGAGCCTGTGGAGGTTAGTAGCATCAGCAGTACGGAAGACGAGAAACTGTTGGACGTTACTACAGACTTTGATGATGAAGTTGATGAAGACAGTGAGGGACGGATTCACCATGATTCGAATTGCTGTAAAAAGGTGTATTAAGGTGCTTGGTTTCCTTTGCTGTTTTACCGTTTGATGTATTGGTGAAGCAGAATAAGGATTGAAAGCATTGTGTCAAAAGGGAATTTGCTCAATCTGACCATATTCCCATTTTGGCACAGTGTTTGCATAGTGTTAACATAATGTTTTATGTATTAAACAGGACTACCGAAATATGTTCACGAATTATTACTAGATAGTTAATGTACAGTTAATTCATAAAATCAGTTTTGTATACTAGTAATCCAAATCTAAGCTGATGTACAGAGACCTTGCTGGGGTCCTAAACAATGCCTTTTGATCGATACACATCATATTCTTTGACTCACAATGTTTGAATTCTTGAAAGTAAAATTATTGTCACCATGCATAGAATTGTTTCAGACAATAATAGAGTCATAAGGTGTCGTTGAAATTAAAATGTCCGTGGCGTACATTGCAATTAATTGATTAAAACGGAAACTTATATTTTGTCATAAAAGTAAAATGTGTTAAATATGGCCTTTCTTTCTATGTATTAACAAAAGTGATGTACATTACAGATAATTCCAATTGTGTTTAGTAGTGAAATCTCCACTCCTCAAACAAACTATGGACGCTGATAATAATCACAAAACGATAGTACATGTACTTGAAACAGTCTAAGATTTCCTTTTAATGAATGAATCGATTTTCATGAAAGGATTTTTGTGGAATTTCCATCCATATATGACGCATTTGAATGAACTTTGAAATATCAGTTTGTTACTTTGATTATTCATGTTCAAAGATTTATATCTGTCGTCCTATGTACATCAGAATACAGGAACAAAGGTTGAATCGTTTTATCTTAACAATAGAACATTTAGCTTTAAATGGTATACTAACATTTACGTTTACATACCTGTATCAAACAACGGTTATGGTAGAGGATTTCTTTTAATTGTAATGAAACTTTTCTATTCCGTGATTAATCGATTTGTTGTTTGAATTGTTCATATCTAGTCAATTAGGATCGTCCTCTTTATGTTTACAGTTTACACCAATAGGATATGCGTGGCTGTTTTCAGTTTAATACATTATCTAGTTTGTATTTCTACTCTTGATGGAATACCACCAGTCAAACGCAGCCAGACGCGTCTTTGTGTTTACCGCAGAGTTAGAGACGTAAAGAAATAAATATATTCAATTATGTCATCGTATTTATCATTTACTGTATCCCCAAGTTGTATGAATCAATTGTGATACAGAGGGTCTGTATGTAGTATACAAAATGTAACTTTAATTAATGAGACTTATTATGCCAATAATGAAATGCGATCTATATCAAGGTAACAAGGTCCTTTAACCCTTAGTATGCTGGGTAATTTTCTAAAGCTTTTTTGTCACCTGCATTCCAAAACCCTGAATTTCTGCTTAATATTGATGAGGAAAGATACATGTAGCAAACAGGTTAGATTACAGACGTCAATTTACTTGACGGCTTGCCTGGAACCAACCTGTTTGCATAAGCATGAATTCGGTTCCAGCACTTTAAGGATTAAAGTTAACTTTCTCGTGTATTGATTCATTGGGGATTGCATCTTGTAAACGTCTTCCAAATTGTAGTGCCTTAGCTTTAACAGACCAGAGAAAAAGTGTATATAGCATTGTCCAAGTCTTTCCTTTGCAAATATCGACATTTTTCTCAAGTTATTCTTATATAATAATTGCATACATGGTATTTGTTATTTCTATCAATGGTTACTGGTATGTTAAGCAAACGATTTGGTAGAAGTTTGCTGTTATTGGTATGTAAGCATTCCGGTTTCCCATTGCAATTAAATGCAGTTAAGGTCAAGCTTATAGCAGTGCCCAACGATGATGTAAATGTTACTGCATTCGTTATAGAAAATCGACCTGATGGTTAAGTGTTATTTTCATCTGCCTTGACAACATATGTTTAAACAACGAATTGTAATTGTATTTGAATATGAAAATGTAATAAAACGAAATAATTAGATGTCACTTATTTAGTAGTGTTGCTTTTTGAATTTCCTCCTTTTTTAACTTACTTTGTATCATCTTGATGATTCTTCCAAATGTCATAATTATTTCCACCAGTTACATAAAGAAAGTGTTATTCTAAATAAATGTAAATGTCGTCGTCTTCTTCAGCTTTCATTTAGGACCAATCCAGATATAAGGGACATGGTTAAATAGAATCTTGCTCATTTACAATTGTTCAATAAACTGTTGTTGAACAGATTAGATACCAATCGCTCTACCCATTATCTAAAATAAAACTTCATATATCATGAAAAAATGATAAAATCAATTCACATAAACATTACACAGACGCTGTGTTCAAAGATGATAATCCCCTTTACGAAGAATAGTTTGTTACGACCCAACAAAGTCTGGAGTCATTTCCTCAAATGAGCTACATCTTAAACAATTTTGTTCTAGAAAAGCAAATGTTTAATTATTCGTGTAACTTCTCGAATGAATCTCTTGACTCTTATCTTTTAAATCATACTTACACTGAGAAAAGCACAATGTATGGAAAAGCACAGTCCAAAGCTAAAAGTATCTGTAAGGCAAACACGTATCAGTATGAAAAGACACGACCATTTATATCAATTTGTCAATACACACAAACACGGTTTCGCAGCCATCTTGTTTTGCGAGTAAACAAATAGTCACGTGACAAACGCCCACTGTAATTGCATTGCGTAAAGGGGTTGTTCTACGAAAGATTTCTTCTATAACACCCAAAAAAATAAAGAAATGATAAAGACAGTTATAAAATTTGATAATTTTTCTATAATAAAACAGATATTTTTCCTTATCTTTCATCCAAAATAACGGTGTACGTGTTGCATTAATTATTGTACCGTGACACGTCGTAGTTTACACTACTGACATTTACAAGACGGCGGGTCGTGCATTTAGGGCCACATTTAGTCCAAAAGAACTTCTTACTTCTTAAAACATTTTCACCGAATTTGAGTTTACCACATAGTCCCTAAATTTCATCAAAGTTTGTTCTTATAAAGAAAGAATTTCCACTGACTCTCATGTGGCTATACATTTGTTTGTTCAAAAAGAATCCTGCATGTAGATTTATAATTCACGAAATTTTACTAAATTTCTACTAGTATAGAAAATACCAATCCCTTGGGCAACAATTGAATTTTCTGGACTTTTCAAATGAAACCCGAAAGACAGCCTTCATCTAAGCGCCAGCCTGGTTTGTTAACAAGCATCACATTTGTTTGAACAAACATCACAACATTGCCGATTTTTTAAAGCATTTGCCCCAAACTTAGAAGCTTTCTGCTATCATATATATTCAATGGAAGTGCTTCTGACAAACCAATTACCTACACATGCTTCTGGAATATTATGGCATGGAACAGGCAAATAAATGATTCAATATAGATGATGAGCAGGTTGCTCATTTTGTCCAGCTAATTGACTTAAAATAAGGCAATTGAGGTCTTACTGTGATTTTCAAAGTCATTTGTGAGAGGTGCGGTAACGTGTGGTATAATGGGGTAATGGGTTAGTATTCACACAGATAAAAATATATAAAGCGCTGCAAAATGCTTAAACTTGAAACCCTCTTCAGACAGGGCATCAAAATTCATTGAAATCTCGGCAAGGAAAGGTGTCCGAACGCTGTATCTAGGAGACACCGATCATTTTTGTACTGTGTAGTACGTCGGAATCGGTTTGTTTACTCGGAAGCCTCGTTTCAAAATGACCCTCACCTGAAAAATGTTACTATTTTTGGCAAACCGTGTTTGTGTGTATGCAAATCTTAAATCTCTAATAACTGGATATTATATTGTTGGTTAGTAAATCATATACAGGTGTATATTAATCGTTTGTTATTAGGTTATGGTCCACAGTCATTGCCTTAACAATTCTATAAAAGAAATTATTAAAAAAGATAATCAAAAAAGTTATGGAATGCATCCGTGCCTTTTCCAGCAACGTTTGCCACCACACTAGTTGGTAATAAACGTGCAAAAAGAACGCGCCAAAGACAGGAAATATCATGTTTTCCATTGTATCGTATTTCCGTGAAGCATCACCCCTTTAACCCATTACCAAACAATAACGACATTTAACCACTTTGTTGTAGACTACTCTGGAAAACATTGTGGGAAAAGAAGAAATTGCTCGTGACGAGCAATTTCTACTTTTCCCAAAATGTTTTCTTCTCATTCAAAAGATTATTTTACAATTTCATCACATTTTGAAACGTCGCCTGCAAACTCTTGGACATTTTTGGACAGTCGGAAATTTGGCGTTTGGTAAAGGGTTAAGACGTCAATGTTGTAACAGAAACTCTATCTCTGACTATTATCAACGCAGTGACGGTGTGTCGGTACTAACAACCCGTTATTATCTGTCTATAAAGACATTCCTGGAATACAGGCCCATTGTGTTTTCTGTTGACGTTTTTTATGCCCATTGTTTTTTTCTTGCATATGCTTCGTGCCAAAGGTCAATTTGATATGGTTTGCAGTTAAAGGATTTTTCTGTTACCATAATTCGTTTTGTTTTTTTCTCGTGTAACCCTTTTCATACATGATTTATTCAGTATTTCTTTAAAAGTAGCTTTTAAATCATTTATTAACTTTAACATTACACTACAATGTATAGAACAATAAAGAATAAACTTGCACATAGAATAATTATTTGCAACCGGTTTAATTCTATCTTAAAATGTTTTCAAACGGAAGAAACTCACTCCATAATTGTGAAAGGCTAAAGTGTTGAACCATGACATATTAAATGTGCTGCCATGCACGTTTTTCTGTATTCTTCAAGATACAATAAAAAGATACTACTCTGAAACCCTAGTAATTGCATCACGTGCAGATAGGATTTGCGTTTCGCCATGGGAAAATGTTTTCTTGTGAAACCAAAATTCGGGCACCGTTATGAACTAGTTTACAGATTTCATTACTCAAACCCACTTCCTTTTATTGGAATCTATGACTAGGGTAGTTTTTATTTATTGTTTTTAGGGAAACTACATTCGAAAGTCAAAAAGGATAAAAATGGAAATGATCTTAAACAAAAGTACGATATTGTAATACGACATTGCATTGCCGTGTTACTTTTCCGTATTGCGTTTTTCAATATGGAAATAAAAGAGACTGTTTTCTTTTTTATTTACGTTAATTGAAGCGTCTGTTGTTTATAAACATGACCCGGATTGTACGGTGTACCCAGATCCATATGAACCTCTTGGTGGTGTCGATTTCCCATTCGAGTGTCCCCAGTATACTTTGCAAGTGTCAATACCCAACATGATATCAGAGCTCTCTCTTATAAAGGTTACAGACGACGGTGGGTGGGCGACAGTGGTGCAGTGGAAGAGCATCGGCCTCTTGTACCGAGGGCCCCGGGCTCGAATCCTCGTTAGACCAGTTGAAAATTAGAAAAATTGCAGGGATTTACCCGCAAATCGGCGGGAGTACTGGTGTAGTATCCAGAAAGCAGACATCGAGTGTGAATTTAATAAGCTTCAAGCTTCCGTCACAATTGCTGTTAATTAAATAAGTTTAAACGATGCGTTTTATCGAGAAACAGAACTTGAATACATCTAACCTAATAACATAATAAAGATATGGAATGAACTATCATTCAGGGTGGCAAGATTATAAATGATTCTTCGAGTAAATATTCATGATTAAGCCATGTTCCACTTCATATTTGTCATTTCTTTTTAAGAACGCGAAAGTTACGAACTGCTACGCAACAAGTACTTTGAAAAGTCATGGCTTAGAAATGTAAATCAGCAAACAATTTATTCAATCATGGAATTTAATCAACGTCAACTATATTCACATTGTCAACACACCTTGTAAAAGCCTTTGCACTAAGACGAAACCTAATAAGAAAACCATTATAATGTATATGTTTATGGGCTGTCACTGTTTGGGATATATCGTTTGTAAGGGTATGTTGTACTATGGGCCTATGACATCTGTATTTGAATAAAATATGGTCACTGTTTGGGATGTATAGTTTGTAAGGGTATGTTGTACTATGGGCCTATGACATCTGTACTTGAATAAAATATGGTCACTGTTTGGGATGTATCGTTTGTAAGGATATGTTGTACTATAGGCCTATGACATCTGTACTTGAATAAAATATGGTCACTGTTTGGGATGTATCGTTTGTAAGGGTATGTTGTACTATGGGCCTTTGACATCTGTACTTGAATAAAATATGGTCACTGTTTGGGATGTATCGTTTGTAAGGGTATGTTGTACTAAGGGCCTATGACATCTGTACTTGAATAAAATATGGTCACTGTTTGGGATGTATCGTTTGTAAGGGTATGTTGTACTATGGACCTATGACATCTGTACTTGAATAAAATATTGTCACTGTTTGGGATGTATCGTTTGTAAGGGTATGTTGTACTATGGGCCTATGACATCTGTACTTGAATAAAATATGGTCACTGTTTGGGATGTATCGTTTGTAAGGGTATGTTATACTATGGGCCTATGTCATCTGTACTTGAATAAAATATGGTCACTGTTAGGGATGTATCGTTTGTAAGGGTATGTTGTACTATGGGCCTATGACATCTGTACTTGAATAA
Organism: Cerastoderma edule; assembly: GCA_947846245.1. Lineage (NCBI taxonomy): Eukaryota > Metazoa > Mollusca > Bivalvia > Cardiida > Cardiidae > Cerastoderma > Cerastoderma edule. The sequence continues at coordinate 49,822,142 of OX401408.1, forward strand.
AATATGGTCACTGTTCGGGATGTATCGTTTGTAAGGTTATGTGGTACTATGGGCCTATGACATCTGTACTTGAATAAAATATGGTCACTGTTTGGGATGTATCGTTTGTAAGGGTATGTTGGACTATGTGTCTATGACATCTGTACTTGAATAAAATATGGTCACTGTTTTGTATCGTTTGTAAGGGTATGTTGTACTATGGACCTATGACGTCTGTACTTGAATAAAATATGGTTACTGTGTGGAATGTATCGTTTGTAAGGGTATGTTGTACTATGGGCCTATGACATCTGTACTTGAATAAAATATGGTCACTGTTTGGGATGTATCGTTTGTAAGGGTATATTGTAATATGGACATATGGCATCTGTACTTGAATAAAATATGGCCACTGTTTGGGATGTATCGTTTGTAAGGGTATGTTGTACTTTGGGCCTATGACATCTGTACTTGAATAAAATATGATCACTGTTTGGGATGTATCGTTTGTAAGCGTATGTTGTACTATGGACCTATGACATCTGTACTTGAATAAAATATGGTCACTGTTTGGGATGTATCGTTTGTAAGGGTATGTTGTACTATGGACCTATGACGTCTGTACTTGAATAAAATATGGTTACTGTGTGGAATGTATCGTTTGTAAGGGTATGTTGTACTATGGGCCTATGACATCTGTACTTGAATAAAATATGGTCACTGTTTGGGATGTATCGTTTGTAAGGGTATATTGTAATATGGACATATGGCATCTGTACTTGAATAAAATATGGCCACTGTTTGGGATGTATCGTTTGTAAGGGTATGTTGTACTTTGGGCCTATGACATCTGTACTTGAATAAAATATGATCACTGTTTGGGATGTATCGTTTGTAAGCGTATGTTGTACTATGGACCTATGACATCTGTACTTGAATAAAATATGGTCACTGTTTGGGATGTATCGTTTGTAAGGGTATGTTGTACTATGGGCCTATGACATCTGTACTTGAATAAAATGTGGTCACTGTTAGGGATGTATCGTTTGTAAGGGTATGTTGTACTATGGGCCTATGACATCTGTACTTGAATAAAATATGGTCACTGTTTGGGATGTATCGTTTGTAAGGGTATGTTGTACAATGGACCTATGACATCTGTACTTGAATAAAATATGGTCACTGTTTGGGATGTATCGTTAATTTGGGTATGCTGTACTATGGGCCTATGACATCTGTACTTGAATAAAATATGGTCACTGTTAGGGATGTATCGTTTGTAAGGGTATGTTGTACTATGGGCCTATGACATCTGTACTTGAATAAAATATGGTCACTGTTTGGGATGTATCGTTTGTAAGGGTATGTTGTACTATGGGCCTATGACATCTGTACTTGAATAAGATATGGTCACTGTTTGGGATGTATCGTTTGTAAGGGTATGTTGTACTATGGGCCTATGACATCTGTACTTGAATAAAATGTGGTCACTGTTAGGGATGTATCGTTTGTAAGGGTATGTTGTACTATGGGCCTTTGACATCTGTACTTGAATAAGATATGGTCACTGTTTGGGATGTATCGTTTGTAAGGGTATGTTGTACTATGGACCTATGACGTCTGTATTGGAATAAAATATGGTCACTGTTTGGGATGTATCGTTTGTAAGGGTATGTTGTACTATGGGCCTATGCCATCTGTACTTGAATAAAATATGGTCACTGTTTGGGATGTATCGTTTGTAAGGGTATATTGTAATATGGACCTATGGCATCTGTACTTGAATAAAATATGGCCACTGTTTGGGATGTATCGTTTGTAAGGGTATGTTGTACTATGGACCTATGACATCTGTACTTGAATAAAATATGGTCACTGTTTGGGATGTATCGTTTGTAAGGGTATGTTGTACTATGGGCCTATGACATCTGTACTTGAATAAAATATGGTCACTGTTTGGGATGTATCGTTTGTAAGGGTATGTTGTACTATGGGCCTATGACATCTGTACTTGAATAAAATATGGTCACTGTTTGGGATGTATCGTGTGTAAGGGTATGTTTTACAATGGACCTATGACATCTGTACTTGAATAAAATATGGTCACTGTTTGGGATGTATCGTTTATAAGGGTATGTTGTACTATGGGCCTTTGACATCTGTACTTGAATAAAATATGGTCACTGTTAGGGATGTATCGTTTGTAAGGGTATGTTGTACTATGGGCCTATGACATCTGTACTTGAATAAAATATGGTCACTGTTTGGGATGTATCGTTTGTAAGGGTATGTTGTACTATGGGCCTATGACATCTGTACTTGAATAGAATGTGGCTATGTGTAAGTCTACAACACCATCCAACCTAAATCAAAATGCCGGCTGTAGGGAAGTGCTTGACCCACACATAAAATGCCTTAAATCACAGAAGAATTAATTCTGCCCACGTGTTGTCTCACTTATCCATGTCGCCCGGGGGTAGGGAATTCATGGTGTCAAGGACCGAGGGGTACACGTGACCAAAAGACCTTTTGATAGCGCTATCAACAAACAATTTGTCTCTAATTTTCTTAAGGTTTCATTATCTGCAGAGGATCCCATACTTGACCAATACAGACGAGGCACAAGAAATGAAAGATGCTTGGTTATGGATACCAATGTCACAATGTTCACCAGAGACAAATCCATGGGGGTTAGATGTCTTTGTTTGTTTAGAAAGATAAAACGTAATCTTAATCAAATGAAAAATACGAATTAGAAATGCTGATGCAAACGAAGAGATATGTTGTTACTAAAAGAAAGATCAGAATCAAAAAACAAAATTACTCATATGATTATATACTGTGAAAATATGGTTTGAAGAAAGAAGAAGAACAATTCTTTTCAACTGAAACATAAATAGCTTATGGTTGGAAAAAAAGAATATAACAATACATTCATCTTTGTATACACTTGGAGGATTGGTAGTCGTTTTTTTCTTACGCCCAAATTATTTTTGTGGTCTGCTCTATTTCATGAAAGGAATCACATTTTCCAAACCTGAAATCGGAACTCTTGTTATATGTCGAAGGCGTAGATTTTAAATGCTTGATAATTCGTTAAATAAAACTCGAGAAATATTTAGATTAAACCTATTTTATCAACAACAAAAAACAATTATATTTAGATAACAAACAATTTAGTGAAACGTAAACAATGGTGTTTATCTGTTTATGTATTGGCCCCTTTTGGAATGTCGTGTTACAGGCAGATCGGTTTCTAAGCCTGCAGATATTGTCTGCCAGTACTGCACGTTGGTCTCAGTGACATTTATATGAAGAGAGTCGGCGTCTGTATTTTGGGTGGTCAAAAGATAATGGGCAAGACGGTCAACTGACGACAAATCAAAATAAGGAGATGATGTATTGTATAATACCTTTGAGATCCAGAAATAGCTAATTTATGCAAATACGACACTTTTGAAGTACACTTTGCTATAATATCAGGTTGGTAAAGGATATATTTCGGTATGACCATCTCTTTGTTTCTCTTATAAAATGCCATATAACAAACGAATCTAATTACAGCATATAAAGAAATGATCTTTAACTAACGGCGAAACTTCGTAACAAGGCTTATATAGTTCACTGAACTATACGGACATTTTGTTGACGTCGTTGGTATGCTTTTTATGACGAATGCTATTCATATTTCAGTTGTGAGTCACAAAATGGTAGAGAGCCAAACAAAGATCTCAAATTAACAATTTCACCTTTTATGCAATGTTTTCTAATCCAATATTCGGTTGAAGACAAAGTTACCTGGTTAGAATTTTATCAAACATCTAATGCCAAGAACTGTATAATGATATTCCCTCTTATTTTAAAGATTAGAAAAACATATTTCAAGATAACGCGATATTGCGATCGTCCCTATGAGTCACTCCCAATGACGCGATTATATTACAATATTGTCATTTTATCTAAGACAATATTCATGCTAAACAGTGTTGGCTTACGCAAATAATTTCCTCAAGTCGTTTAGTAGTACACCACCCTGAAGTTTTATCAACATCTGTATTTCTAAGGTGATACACCATCTACCTTTCCAGCGACAACACCGACAAACTTAGTTACAGCATTGTCATCTGAAAATTAATTCGAGTGTCTTTTCAGTTTGTTGCAACACAATCTAACTAGGGACACTTGTTGCCATGTGGTGACCGTGGTACACTCAAAATTAATTCGATAGGTTATATGTAGGTTCAAATCCCTTTAACGGTCGGTGTGTTTGCAGCTAACCATCGGTAACAATAGCTGAAATGCTTGTAAAGCGATGTTAAACATCAATTCAAACAAAACATTTATTCTTCAACGTATATGTAAGGATTCGTTGAGTTGATACAAAGATGTCAGCTTCTTCTCACACGCTTCATATGTTTTAAATGTCCTTAGCAAATATATATTTATCTAAATATAAAAGTTGAAAAAGAGGTACACTATGTGCATTTCCACAGACTTAACTCCCTTTCAACAATATTTACACGTCTCCATGATATCTGGTCTGCTCAATCGAGGGTCTATTATAAATGACTTCCTGAAAATTGAACTAACGAACATCGAGGGATCGAACATCAAAATAGAACAACAAAACATTTCGAAATCAATTGGCCGTGTTGTAATAGACGAATACTGATGTTCAATAGTAATACTTTGAAATGAGAGCCGACTCCTACTTCATGTTGACAATATCGTGCCTCTTGAACTTGACAATGGGTTAATGGGGAGATATGGACTTAATGATAATGTCAGAGTGGATTTTGACTTTCAATTCGTTTCGACGTATCTCTAACAGAAAACGATGTGCTTGTAAGAGCTTTAGTATTAACTCATTTTCATTTTTATGACAGACACTTTATCCACTACTTCATAACAGCTTGTTAAAGGGTATTAACAGTGGGGATCAATGAAGACTATTGAATGGGGGCATTTTTACTTTTGTCGGAAAGATTTGCATCTTGTGCGCTATCTTTATTTTGTTGTTTTTAAGGGATTCCATTTAAGCATGTGTCTCTCTTTAACACTGTTGCCTGTAGAAATTATTGATTTAAGCCGTTATTGAAATAATTTAAAGTTGAATTCATTTAATTGACTTTACCATTGAAGGAGGTCGCACGCATCTAATACTGAGTGCTGTAACAGCTAATAAAGAACATATAAATCTACACAAATCTTCGATAAACAACATTATTTGTAAGAAAAAGGAAATAGGAATTAGAGAAAAACGCAAGTATAAAGAAATACAAACGTAAGTCAAATTTTACCATACAAAAGCATGTGGAAATGTTGGATGTATAAGACAAACGTTTTAAGGCTCTAAGAAAAGTGGTCTTCGTCTAAATAAAACATGCTGCTGGAAAGGCACGCAAAACGACAAGCCTAGCAAATCTGACCATATCTTTCTTCACGGCAATGATTAACGATTCGGAAATGTAAACATTTGCTTGGAGCATCTCTTTAATTCCTCGAACCGATACTATAATACTTAACCCTAGAAACGTAAATATACGCTAGAAACATGAATTTACGCTAGAAACTTGAATTTACGCTAGAAACATGAATTTACGCTAGAAACTTGAATTTACGCTAGAAACATGAATTAACTCAAAAAACATGAATTTACGCTAGAAACATGAACTTGCGCTAGAAACATGAATTTACGCTAGAAACATGAATTTACGCTAGAAACATGAATTTATGCTAGAAACATGAAATTACGAAACATGAATTTATGCTAAAAACTTGAATTTACGCTAGAAACATGAATTTATGCTAGAAATATAAATTTGCGCTAGAAACATGAATTTATGCTAGAAACATGAATTTACGCTAGAAACCTGAAATAACTCAAAAAACATGAATTTGCGGTAGAAACATGAATTTACGCTAGAAACCTGAATTTACGCTAGAAACATGAATTTACGCTAGAAACATGAATTTATGCTAGAAACATGAATTTACTCTCGAGACATGAATTGACGCTCGGAAAATAAAGTTGAATTTACACTAGAAACATGACTTTACGCTAGAATATGACTAAATGACTTCTTACTAATTACTTGTGTCTGGTAAAAGGTCAGAAGTTGTCAAGTACGGTTATTACAAGTGTTAAAACCGTTTAACCCTTTCCAAATAAACACATTTTCAACTGTGCCAAATTGAAAGAGTTTGCAGACGACATTTCAAAATGTGATGAAATTGGACAATAATCTTCTGATAGGGCAGAAAACAATTGGGGAAAAGGAGAAATTGCTCGTCACGAGCAATTTCTCCTTTTCCCACAATGTTTTCTAAAGCCGTCTGAAACAAAGTGGTCAAATGTCGTTATTGCTTGGGAAAGGGGTTAACACAGAAAGTGCGTGCCCATCGGAGCTTTTAATTAAAATAGAAGATAATCCCCATATTTCACCGGAATACAATGAACTTCAAACTCGGATAAAATCTTCATCGACCATATTTAGGACTAGTAAAGTGATCCTCTGTGAAATTGTGTGGATTTTACCCGTGTCCAACTACCTGACCGCGGCACACAATATATATGAACCAAATAGCCTGCCTTAGCCGTTCTAAGACTTAGTTTTTACAAAGGGCGGTATTGGTGTAGTGATAGACTGTCGAGATCTGATACCGAGGATCACGGGTTCGATCCCCGTTAGTGGCGATTTAAAAACATCGGGATTAGCCCACAAAGTTTTCGTTCAGTATTCCGGAAGTAGTCATCGAGTGTGAATTTCACAAGCTTCAAGCTTCCGCCACAATTGATTTAGATAACATAAGTTTAAAATTACTCTACAAACAAGCCTTAACGTTAGTAACTCAAGTATATGATGGTTTAGGCCGTTTCATTTCGATAACTATGGTACTAAAACACGATAAAATATTTGAATATCAATTATTCTTTTATCCAGACTGCTGTAGTGGACAAAATAATAAAGAACATTTAAAAATACGAAGGGAATCGGCCAAGAGATCTTTGATGTTTCCATCACGAAGACTTCGCTGTCACATTTGTTATCAAAACAGATTTTCATATACAAGCGTTACATAACGCATTCTTATACATTTTTATGGCGAATTGTGGTTAATTAAGGGGATAATGGTATACTAACTACCCTTACTGTAAAGAAATATAACACATATACATACATGGATATGACCCTTGGAAATAGTTCGTTCACATTTAATTATATTACTATAGGATGTTGATGGTTCTACCGCCTGAATGGTTTATTCTTTGTTGCATGGTTTTAGAATTGTGGTTGCTTATCAATTTATAGGAGAACGTAGCAGGAAAACCATGAAAATGTCTTAATATGCAATCCAAACATTCAATCCAAACATTCAATCCAAACATTCAATCCAAACATTCAATCCAAACATTCAATCCAAACATTCAATCCAAACATTCAATCCAAACATTCAACCCAAACATTCAACCCAATCAATGACTTAAGACGCTCTTGGTAAATGGATAGTTTCAGGGGCCCGTTTTACTAAACAACTTACGGAAAATGTTTGCGTAAGTCATAATTGATTAACATGGATAATATCTTCAATGAAAGTACAATATTGCAATGTGACACGTCATTGGAAGCGTCTCGGAGAGACGATTCCAATGATGTGTTACTTTGCAATATTGCTTTGCCAAATATTGAAATAAAAGGACTTGCTGTTTTAGACTTACGCAAATCTTAAGCGTAAACTGTTTAGTAAAACGGGCCCCAGAAGACTTAGGGTCTATGAATGTATCAATGTTTAAACGTTTGATTCAACGTGTGCAGTTGTAAAGAGAACGGTTCATAAAAATCGGAAGAAAAGAACAATACTATTTTGCTCGTTCAAAGCTTTTTTTTTTTCGGCATTAACTCTAATATAAGAGAAACATCTGCGGTTATTTGTATTTGTTTTTGAAAAAATCATGATACAAAGTTATTTTCAACGGATGAGAATGTGCTAAAATTTATGAAGATTAGGTAAAGCTAATTTTGTTACAATGTTTATTAACGTCATGTAATGGATGCGAATGCATTTTAGCCGTTTTTACACTGTGAAGGCGAAACCTCACTCCGCATTGAAATACTACACATCATTTAGCGATGCCACTCTAAACGGCATTGTAAATATGTACTTTTTAAATGATAAACCGTCAATTGTTGATTAAATATTTAATACCCCAATCACTAAGATCTCAAGTCGTCCTGGCCACAAACACAGCGTGGCATGAAAGGTCCTCAAACACAAAAAAATAAAACCCCTTCCCCTTAACCCTTTACCAAACATTAACGAAATTTGACCTGTTTGTTGCAGACGAATTTGAAAAACAGTGTGGGATTAGTAGAAATTGCTCTAAACGAGCAATTTCTCCTTTTCTCAAAGTGTTTTCTGTCTTACAAGAAGATTATTTTTCAATTTCATCTTATTTTGAAAAGTCGTCTGCAAACTCTTTCAATTTGGGAACAGTCGAACATTCATCGTTTGGTAAAGGGTTAAACAGCTGCAGCCCTGGCCCCCGTGGTCAGTCCGTCTTTCAGCGGCCTCACCCCCGAGACCCCCGAGTCGGCCCGGGCTTTATTGAACTCTGGCCCTGGCAGCCCTAAACGTCGACTGGCTAATATGAAATAATTACAGGGGAAATACAATCATAAGTCAGACTTAATAAATCAAGTCGCTACTTTAGAAAACTGGAGCGTTTGACATAATGTAATATTGGCGACTGGCCGGGACCTCATGACCTTTATAGTGTGGACACGTGGCGTACGAATGATGTCTGTAGTTTTCTCATTAACTCAGAGCCTGATTATATCCCAATAAAAGAGCCATCATGTCATTTGTCAGTTATTGGATTAAAATGATAAATTGCCTAAGAGGTCATATCCAGCAATTGATGTTGTTTATGTTTTGGGTTTTTCATACTTTGCGCTCCATCTACCCCGAATATAGGATGCATAATAGCACATTGTCTACGAATAAATAGAGCTTGGTTAACTTAACTCTTTGCATCCTGCAGACGACATTTCTTTACTTGAAGCAGACGACTGTAGTTAAGGTTTGTAAACATGTGAAAAATCTTTCAATTCTGCTGTTGTGATACGTGGATAGATTGAAATAGCATTGCGGCAAAAGGAGAAGTTGCTTGTTACAAGCAATTTTTCATTTTGCCATACTGCTTTTTGAAAGTCGTCTGCCGCAAGACGCACACATGGGGCGTTAGGTGGTAATGTGTTAGAGGTCCTTGTTCACAGATGTGAGGCAATATAGAAGGTGAAATTGATTCTTTTAAAATTGCACAGCATTTATACTGTTATACGATATGCACTTAGAATAGTCATCGGAAGCAACATTAGATCGTTTTGAATTAGTAAAAGGGTTGATACAGTGAAATGACGTGTGTTTTAGCCCAAAAGCGTGGCATCGTCTTTGAGTTCTACCGCATTTAAACTGTACATACTTAGATAAGTTTACGCTTCCTGATTCAATTACGCTTTCAATGATAACCTTTAATTGTATATCAAATAACAATACGAATAATGTATTGTTTCGACGACATTATTCGGAATTTCAAATCGTGTCCTCTGTGAATAAATACCTTTAAAGATCTTATTTGCAGCACATTTAAAGGCATCAATGTCCACATTTATTTTATTGTGTTTGCGTTTGTGTGTTATTTTCCATTTACCCTTTGTATGTTTTGCATCATTATCTACAGTAAAACTATTAACTTTTTAAAGGTATCAAAGGCATCAATAATAACAAAACGTATCAGACAGAAACATTTGATAACAAACTTATATTTAGGCATTGCTATACATTGAATGAAAAGCAAAGTTCACATACAGAAACGAAAAGTTTATAAGAGTGCAGAGACATATCAATAACACATACATTGTAACAGAATTTATCGAAACAGCCGGGGGAAATGGCCGTTCTTGAATACAGATATGTTCTTTAACTTGTTCATGAAGTTCAAGAATATATTCATGAACCTATTCTTGAAATTCGTGAACATGTTCATGATGTTCATGAACATTTACATGAAATTCATGAAAAAGTTATTGAATGCATGAACAATTTCACGAAAAGCTTTACGTTCACGAACGGCCATTTATTGGTCATGTCTGTTCATGAACACAGTTCTTGAATCCTTCCTAAGTCAAGTAATCATATCTGGTGGTTACGTTCAAGATTCTTAAATGTCTCACTGCGGATGAAAGCAATGCCAATGTTCCTACAAGACCTGTACATGCACCTATCGGAATTAACCCTTTACCAAAGAATAACAACATTTAACCAACTAGTTGCATACGAACCTGGAAAACATTTTGGGAAAAGGAGAAATTGGTCCTACCGAGCAGTTTCTCATTTTCACACAATGTTTTCTGCCCTACCAGAAGATTTTCAATCTCATCACACGTTCAAATGACGTCTGCAAACGCTTTCAATTTGGTACAGTCGAAAAATTTGCGTTTGGTAAAGGGTTAAGGGGTGTTTTATTCAGCTATACCATAGATGCCCTAAATCACAATACAAACAAGTACTTGTTGATACGATGTAAGAGCCCAGTGATTTCTTGTTCAATGGCAGTTATAACTTCTGTTTATAGCATTCCTCATATTTTCTCCTTCGTTATGAGGATCGTTTGTTTGTTTTGTTTGTTTGAATATATATTTGTATAGGGTTTAACGCCGTGTCAACAATATTTCAGTTATTTTAGACCTTTCCTTGATCTCAGCCGTGCTAGGCGTGGCTCTGTGGTATTTTGCTCAAGGACACTCCAAGAAAGATCACTGTGCAGATGTTGAGCCTCAAAGATCTTTGCCGAGAAGATAAAAAAACACAAAGGGTGGTATTAAGAATATAATTAAGTATAGAAGCATATTAAGTATAAAATTAAGCATAGAATAAGTAAAGTGATGTCTAGTATTCCTTGGGTTTGTCATTAATTACCATAGCACCTATTCAAAACATATATCACATTTTGTTGAGAGTGTGTATAAAATAATGCAGTTGATCGTTCAGTTTCAATCGTTGCAAATGCCAAACCTCCTTGATATACAGCTGAGCAAAATTTTCCACATGTTCTCTACTCGATAGGCACGCATATTAAGTTTTTTCAGATTCAAATCGTTTATTGCATTTCAGGCATTCGGCCCATACACAAGATACAACATATATACAAATAATAACATTTCTAAAAAGTGAGTTAAGTGTCCCATAAATATTTAACAAACTGACTATAAGGAACATCAATAAATGAGAACATTCATTGTTACCCCATTGTTTTATATTTAAAAATTCAGTACTGTTTCAAAATGCTATAAACACATATTTTACTTGGAAGACTGTTTCTTTATACGACACTTCCCAAAAAAGCGTCCCTTTCTTGAAAAGCATAAGAAAAACATAGTAAAGTTTCTTATAACATTCATATCTTGTGACGACATAATATCAAAAAAGACTGTAAAGAAATGTTGTTTTGTATAACTAACATGTAGGTATTTTACTCGCAAGTCCCTAGCGCATTATATTATATACCATAACGCATATGAAGACAGTGTATAAGTTTACCTTTTACCAAACGCCAAATTTTCGACTGTCCCAAATCGAACGAGTTTGCAGACAACATTTCAAAATGTGATGAAATTGAAAAACAATCTTTCCATGTGGCGGAAAACATTGTGGGAAAAGGACAAATTGCTCGTTTAGAGAAATTTCTCCTTTTCCAACAATGTTTTCCAGATTCGTCTGCAATAAAGTCGTCAGAAGTTGTTATTGTTTCGTAATGCGTTAATTCAGTTAGATTTGATGTCCAGAAATAGCCAAGTAATGATCTACATTCACGAAGAGAAAATGAACCAAAATACGCAAAAATTGAAACAGTTATTTTATATGTATTCTTATTAGATAACCTTTGCATTTTCACCAATCATCGAATCAACTATAATGAACAAAACGTGAAGGTTTTAATCACCAGATACAGGGATGTTTATAAAGGATATCAAAGATGCCTTCATCAGCTATATTAACCTATTTGCACAATAATGAAAGGTCTTTACCATTAAAATGCTGGGCAATTTTCTAAAAATAGATTCTTGTGCCATCTGCTTTTCAAAACCTTGGTGGCTTGCCTGGATCTTAATTATTTGCATAAGCATGAAGTCGGTATAAGCACTATGAGGGTAAATGCTGAAGTATGACATCATAATGATTTAGGAGTATTTTTTGGTAGAAACTTTGGTGCTAACATAGGAAACTGCTTTAGTCTTGCATTTTCTCTTTCGTGTTCGTGTATGTACAATTTCCTTACCTAAACCTCCATAGTGGAATACAATGTATGTGTCTGGTATAAATTAAATACAACATCAGACAAAACTTGATATTTATATTGGGTATAAAGCATTGTGACAAATGTAGCAATTGCTTGGACCAAGTAACTTCTCCATTTCCCCCCAGTGGTTTCTCATTTCTTATGATGCAGATTCATGTAGCCTGCGAAATGGGCAGTAAGCCAGATATTTATGAAAAGGACAAAGAATATAAAGACTGTTCGTGTGACCAATTTGATTTACAATAAATAAACAGCTACCACAAGAACAGCTTCAAAATTGGTCAATTTGGAGATGCTTACTTGGTTTGATTCGTTGCCAATTTTGAAAAGGTTGAAACATTTAGCTCTCTTCGGCACGTATATAAGGGGGTTACAATGACACTTTATCAGCAGCCAAGTGCTGGTGGTCGACCAAAGGGTCACAAATAAAACAATCGTTTCAAAACATGTAACGTGCCTTTAATGTGGCTTGTTCACAGAAGAGAAAGTTTTGAAAGTCGAAAAAAAATGTCGTTGGAACAAAACAGCATTTATATTGTTGTATTATATTCGATTGAAAGTGGTCAATCGAACCCAGGTTGACAGGTCTCTAGTACCGGCACTAACCATGACGGCACCGCGACACCTATGAAGCATGTATGATCAAATGGAACTTCCATTCAAGTTATATCCCTGAAAAGAAAAAGGGAAATAATGATTGCTTAACTAAATCCCGTTACGTAACAGGTTACACAATTATTCTTGAGGTCTCTAAATAGAATCTATATTTCGTATGAAACGATGTAATGTAGCGAAATGCAGATATCTATGTGTTATTTACCGTAACAAGCGAATGAATCTCGATATATTGTGCCAATTGCATTATTATCACAAACGTGGCAAATTAAATCTTCGTTTAGGGGATCTGTTTATGTTAAAGTTCCTTGTTCACACACGAGAAAATGTGCAAACCAAAATAAAATGCCCTTGAAACTGTACAACCTTTGTATTACAGTAAAGACTAGTATTTAATGAAAAATAGATTCTGAACGCAATGTTAACTCTGAATGAATTCAAGACTTTATTGAATAAATAAATTATTATTCAACTCCAAAAGTGCTGCAACGGTTACATACTTACCATACATACTTGATAAATTGACACAACTTAATAACGAACTTATTTCACGTCCAATGACAATTCTTCAGTGTATCTTATAAAATTTCGCAGATGCTGTACACTTTTAAAGAAATCAAATTTTTACATTCTCATTTCCTCACATCTGTGAAAAAACAGCTTTAAACCCGTCAAGCGATAGCAATGGTAAAAATAACAAACCGACTTAAAACCACAACATAGAATTAACTGAACATACTCTTTTACACAATCATGCGGACATATTATAGAACTGATTTTTCGATCAGAGGATCTGGCTGTTTTTCAGATATGCTCATGGGTTCCACTTTACTAAACAACATAAGGTCAAAACGGATAAACATGGATAGTATGGTAAAAATAAGTACAATATGGCAATGTGACACGTCATTGGAAGCGTCTCGAAGGAACGATACCAATAATGTGTTACTTTGCAATTTTGCTTAGCCCAATATTGAAATAACAGGAAATGTTGTTTTGGACTTAAGCAAGTTTTAAGCATAACATTTTTAGTAGAACAGTACCCTGGGTTTCAAAAAGCAATGTACCATAATCCACCTTATGGACAAAAGTACAGTCCAATACAAGAATGTTAGTGGATATGCCCTGCCTTGAATTGGACCAACCTTATGGAGCTCAACGTATATGCGATGGTAAGATGAAGAAATATTTCTGGTTTCTTATTGGTCAATGTTCAAACAAGTCAAATATTGATATACCAAACTCGAATACCAGCCAGGGCCATCCATGGGAACAAAATCAGATAATGGATAACACATAAACCAGATTTCTGATGGACCGGACCAAACGAACGCTATATATCATGCAACATGACCTTTGCATTTCTATTCGGGAAAACGCCAAAGCACCAATCATACAGTGGTCGTAACTGAGTATCCTTGAACATGGCTTTTAAGGTGTACATCCAGATGTGTATTCTACTTGCTGGAGTTTCCATCAGCATTGCTGATGACGACGATTACGAACATGTGTGCAGGTGCGAGTTTAACGTGAATGAAATAGCCATGGGTAAGATCCGAGAGCTGGAGATCAGATTCGCGGGAGTGGAGGGGAAATTAGCCACCGACATATCACAACTAGTCCAACAACTACAGTCGACAGCTGCCAGCCAGCAGTCCGAGGTGGAGCGTATAATGTCACAGGTTCAATCCTCGAGCGAGGAGGCCAGGTCGGATATGATGAAGTACTTCGCGGACCTCTCGGGTAGTACGTCTCTAGCACTGATGTCGGCTGCCGAGGGTTTTAAAAAACTGAAGGAGAACATGACAGCGGTAATGGAGGCCCAAACAAGGAAGATTGAAGCCCTTGAACAGAAGATTGGGGAACTGGAGGACAGGGAACACGGGGAACACAACGAGAGTAAGTTTAAACTTGTCTATTTTACATCGTTTGTGAAACAAGTTCTTAAAACTTAAATTATTCACTCTCGGTTCCGCTTCCTGGATACATAATAAGTACTCGAGCCGTATGTTGACATGGATTAATTGAAGTTCTCAAGGTTAATCCTGCTACTTACAGGATTCGAACCCACGCCCCTCGTGTCCCATGATCGGCGCTCTAACTCTAGGCCACTGTTGCTTGTTGTTTTCTGTTTATCTTTAATTTCGTTCTGAGTTCTGGGTTCTAGTATTTCTGCTGTAATGTCTGATGGTTAACATGTTTAAGTTTCTCAAAATCTCGTAACGCTGCGATTTTTTAACGGTCCCGATTCGGTGCGAGTACTGAATATGTTTAAGCACGCAGGAAAACTTTGGCAATCAATGCTTTTGTTGTTCTTTTGTTTTGTAAGCGTTTACATTTGGTTGACAATTTTTCAGTATATATATTTATAATAGCCATCGGAAGTAAACGTAGTTCGTTTTCATGTTAAAAAGCCTATGTACAGTGAGTTCAGATGTATTTGAATCCAAAAGGCGTTGCAATGGTATTGAGATCAAAAGCATGTAGACTGTACAGACTTAAATAACATAACGGTTCCGAAATTAAATATGCTTTCTTATATTTGCATTCTGTTGTATTTAATACAACTTTACAAACACTGTATTGTTTCTACGACAATATGTTTTGACTTTGAAATTTTCTAATATGTGAACAAGCTATTTTAACCCTTTCCCAAACAATAACGACATTTGACTACTTCGTTGCAGACGACTTTAAAAAACCTTATAGGAAAAGGAAAAATTGCTCGTAACGAGCAATTTTTCCTTTTTGCACAAGTTTTTTTGCTCTATCTGAAGAATTTTTTAATTTCATCACATTTTGAAATGTCTTCTGCAAACTCTTTCAATTTGGGACAGTCCAAGATTTGTTGTTTGGGAAAGGGTTAAAGTTGGTCGACTGCATAAAGGCCGTATGACCTTAACATTCTAAAAGTGAATATTCTGGATAATGTCTTTTAACTTTGTGGGAGTTTAAGTCAGACTACCTTGGAACCATTAAGTTAGTAATACCTTGCGTGTTGCTGATAACTTAAAGGTGAAATTTACAGCATTTGGCTAAATCTGTGAAAGGCAACGACTAAGATGACAGTAGGTCAACTGAAATTATCATTTTTGACTATTTTGTTTCACAACGGATCAGCCCTTAATGAACTATGCTAGGAAGTCGGATTCTTAAATGGACGGGAGAGTAAACAGAAAATAGATTATTGTACTGGCACTGAGCAGAAACAACTGTTACAAGAGGATAAATTGCTTGTATGAAGTAATATATCCTTTTGTCACATTGGTTCCTAATGACTGTTGCTGTTGATTGAGGTAATACATGGCACGAAGTTTACAAGTGGTTCTGACGAACATACAGCCAGCTCGTACCTGACTATAGAAGCTTCATTTCTCTCTATTACAGAACATGACAAGGCTGTCGTGGCATTCTTCGCTTCCAACCACATAGGACGAACACAACTATTCTCGAGAATCGTCACGAATATCGGGAACGCCTACAATTCCAAATCGGGCAATTTCACATGCCCCGTTCACGGCATCTATCTCTTCACCTTCTCCGTTCAGTCCGTCAAGTACGTCAACACGCACTGTAACATCCTGAAGAACGGGAACATTATGACTTACGCCCAGACCACGGACCAATACGCTGATACGTCCTCGATCTCGGCCATCCTGGAGCTCGAACCTAACGATACCATCTCGCTAGGCGAGTGCCAAAACTGGCGCAGCGCCTATAGCAGTGATGGAACCACGTTTGGCGGCGTGCTGCTTCGCGAATTGGCGCCAAAACGCTCGGCTGGTGAGGATGAGATCGATTATTACGACGGTTATGATGAATATAGAAATATTTGATGCTTGTTTAGGAGTACAATAACACTGAAATAGACTGTTCATATTGTACTGAGTGATAAATTTGTTTGAAATCAATTGACTCTCAATTTGGCGTGTTTTTTTCCGTAACGAGTGTATCTATGCATGAATATTCTATATTATAACGGGTTTGGAGTATGTTAAACTGTTTGAATACGCATTGAACGGCATTTCTTTAAGTTGTACTCGATTGTTTTCCCCTTTTCAATAAAGTAAAAGGGTCGACAAAGACTGTCAGTAATTCTAATTGGTTTAAAAGGGTCCTCAGTTTTAAAGTGGCGACCATTCCAAACAGTTCTTCGCCCAAGTATGAGCCTCACGACCACTGAAATGGAATAAATTAGAAAAATTCGCCTCTTTGAAATTCGAACCCTAAGGTACCATCTCCATCAGCGAGTTCCAGTGCTGGTCCAGCGCCGAAAGCGATGAGATAACAGCGATTGGTCACATGCTTCTCCGCTGATTCTCGGGAGAAAACTCGGTATGGATAGTTTAACCCTTTCCAAAACATTAACGGCATTTGACCACTCTGTTGCAGACGACTCTGGAAAACATTGTGGGAAAAGGAGAAATTGCTCATGATGAGCAATTTCTCCTTTTCCCGCAATGTTTTCTGCCCTATGAGAAGATTGTTTTTCAATTTCGTCACATTTTAAAATGTCGTCTGTAAACTCTTTCAAATTAGGACAGTCGAAAATTTGGTGTTTGGGAAGGGGCTAAGTATAAATAATTGGTCTATAGAGATCATGTGCAATGATACCACCGTCCCTTGAACGTATATACGTTAAAAAGGTTTGAAGATTTACACAAAATCCTTCCGCACATCAATGTAAACATCGTTATAAAATGTGTACATAATATGTCCTAAATATCAAATGTGAAACAAGTTCTTACGACTTAAATCAAGTCCTTTTAAGTCTGTTCCCTGGATAAATAACCACTACTCGGGCCAATTGTAGATAAATGAATATTTTCAAAATAGACCCCGCAGGGACCGAACCCATGGCCACCGGGACAAAAGACCGACGCTTTGTCCCTTTGCCACTGTATTAGGATAGGTGCTATGATAACAATATGGATGGCTACTTTAAACCCAGTAAGGTTCCAACTTAAATAAATGGATCATAAGGTCATAAAACGATAATAAAAATCGTCATGGACTGATGATTGTTTTCGTACACAAAGTAGCTGCACTATGTATTCACCCTTTACTAAACACCAAATTTTCGATTGTCCGAAATTGAAAGAGATTGCAGACGACATTTAAAAATGTGATGAAATTGAAAAATAATCTTCTTATAAGGCAGAAAACATTGTGAGAAAAGGAGAAATTGCTCGTTAGGAGCAATTTCTCCTTTTTCAACAATATTTTCGAGATTCGTCTGCAACAAAGTGGTCAAATGTTGTTATTGTTTGGTAATGGGTTAAAGCGTCCGTATTCAACCTCGAAGCATCAATAAATATACTGTAATACATTAAAAATCTGTTTATGCTAATTGCATTCCATTTTCAAACAATAATAAGCTATCGATAAACCCAGTATGTTCGTGAAATCTTGGCTTAGACCTCCATCTTTGTATCAAATCATTGTTTAAGGCAAAAGTTATTATCTTTTACTTCTTTCATATGACCCTTTTAAACGTCTTCAAAACTCACAGCTCACATAAAACACGTAATGGTGGTATCGGATATATGGAAAGACAGGTCGTTACGCACGAAAAAGAGGAAAACCCCATCAGGTATGGCCTTTAGTGTCTACTTTTGATACAGTATTTGCCAAACATCCACCGTTTCCGTTCCGACACACAGACCTGTATTAACATTAACAGACAGGCTTTGCTAATCAAAGGAATAATATCATGACAATACTCATCATGGGATGAAAACAAACGCTTGAGGCGCCGCCATCTTTAATATTATTGTTAACAGGTTCTCTTGTCATAGACACATGGTGCTTTTATGATAAATACATTGACCCTTAGAATGCTTGGTAACTTGCTAATGATAGATTTTTATGTTGTCCGCTTTCCAAAACCTTAAATATCTGCTAAGTTTTGATTAGGAAAGTTACTCAGAGTAGCAAACAGGTTAGATCATAGTCCAGCCGCCAATTAACAAGGCGGCTGGCCTGTGATTTAACCTGTTTGACTAAGCATGAAGTTGGTTCCAGCACTAAATGGACTAAAAGAAAAAGATTGTCAGCAAAAGGTCACCTTCAACATTATATACGGGTTTATTCGTATTGGTTGGAATTTGTACACGTGCGTTTTTTGCATTTGTTTTTTCTTTCCTCTCATCATTCTTCTCAAATACTGGTCAGACGTGCTCTACTTGGAAGAAAAGGTTTCGCCATTCGACCCCAACACAACAATTTGTGCAACTAGCCACAGGGCAAGATAAACACGGACAATAGGGGCCGAGTTGTCCATCTTGGCATGCCCAATTGTCCGGCCTTCAATTGGGCGTTTAAGGCTAATTGTGACCACAGTGTCCAAATTATGGCTGCCACGCCTACAAAACATCGGGAACGTCGAGGAAATACGGCCCGTATTGCTGGATCATCATACGTCCTCGTGGATCAGGTTGTACAATTTGCGTCTGATTACAAAGTTTGTAGCATCTGTTTATGTATATTATTAAGAGTTTTTGTTTGAGAAATAGTTCCCTTGATTACTTTTAAACGCCTTATTGATATGTATTGACATGTCCAACGGTAGTTTACGTATATTCTTGGTATATGAATGATCTAACAGTGGCATTGTCCCCATTGATACAGCTTAGTGTTTCCCCGTACTCTACAATTGGGTTCTTGAGACTTCATTCTAATTCTTACACAAGAAAGGCTAAATAATGGAGAAGAAGAACTGTTCAAAGTAGTTAGGAGAGTTCGGGTCGTCTTTTGTATTGAGGTTATATCGCAATGCTAAATGGTTTCATCGGAAACCGATTATGTTTTTAGTATTGTTTCTTAAATAAATGATTCGTTCCCATTTAGCCTCGTTTTGCATTTGAAAAAAGCTTTACTTGCAACCAGGCCAACAACGTTCGACTATTAAACCATGTGCAAGAATATTCTCTTGTTAAATATACCATGAATCCTGACGTATTTACTGTTTCTCATCCAACGTCGATGCTTCTGCTATCGATTAAAAAAGTTTCATACCAACCTTGAAGTTCTTGGGAAATTCCTGTAATGAAATCCACAAATCATTCTAAAATAGTCCTACAAAGTCTATGCTGTACATAAGCAAACGCCTCGAGAAAAAAAGATAGTAGATCTAAATACAATTTTCTATAAAAAGTATCACAAATTAAATGTAAATACATCGTATGTGCGATATCTCATCTATATTGAGTTTACAGAGGAGATCTGAAACTATATTTGGAGTTACCTTTAGTACACAATGCCGTAAACCATCACGATAGTGTTGTCTGTTAAACGTATGCTATCGGTAAATTATAACATATGTTGCGCAAAAACATGTATCTGAAGTCTACTGAAAAATTGAAAATTTGCATGTTACACAAAATGAGCCTCTAGATGAATGCATTGGTTACTTATTTTGCTATGATCTTCATAATGTATATCAACAAATGCACATGCTATCTTTCATGTTATGTTTGAGCATATATACCAACAACGGGTTATTGTAATGCTTATAGATCGCCAGAACATAAACATAACCTTAAATAAGGGAGTGTATAGTCAAAGAGCTTATGTGCTTAACTATTACTTGTTTCTTCTTACAGACAAAAGCAACAAAGACATTTACATAAGCTCTTACCATATCAAACCACAACATCAACACTAACCATCTATGCCCTGGCTAATGTTCCTAACATGAAGCACATGCAGCGATAGAGAACACGTGTCATAAAGTACCCTATTGAAGACAAATTACGCCGACCTGAGCGGTAATAAGATAATGACGGTGTGCTAAGGTCAATCAAAGCGGCCATTTTGACACCCTCTGTCTCCCTGTAAGGGCCTACTAGGGGACATATGCTATATGGGGCCCACAATATTTGTGCCACGGGCGATGCCAAATGATAGTTTTGTGTGGAAGACAACTGTTTTGGCACCCCGTCGAGAGCGGGTGTCAAATTCTCTCGGATAAAAATACTAATAAACCAATTAGTGATGCACTATGGCGAACAATAAAGCTCTGCCAGGTGGGTATGGCCAGCAATATTTGGATGCAAACGTCGTGTCTAGGACCATCTTCCTGCAACAAAGATTGCCTGAGCAGGAACTCGTCTTACGTTGCAACTTCATTGTAGAGTTTACAATGTTATTTCTTCGTAAGGTGACGAAACATTTAAAGATACAAACGTATGGCCAACGTTTCCTCAAAGCTGCACTATTATCGGAAATAATAGGTTTCATGCTACCGTATAGCACACTGCTGATCTGCTATGGGTGCACAATCTTCGTGCAGCAATATAGTTCTTCAACAAGGCACTGTCTTTTGAATTTACAATTTTATATAAGGGCATTATGAAGTAGAAATCATACAGCTCATTAAACTGATTTGAAAAAATACCATGCGTCAATTGCGTATGGAAAGTCTAGAAGTAAACGTCAAGCAGGACTAACTGTGAAACATTAGTGATCTTGTGGTAATGTAGTCCTCGACATGCATCCATTGATAAATATCCGGTTTGAAGCTATATAGATTGTCTCTTTGCATAATTGTGGACGACTGAAGGTTATATCTAGATGATTTGTTATATCCAGAAGGTCGAATTGAGACGAAAGCCATTGAACTAATACAGATAACGGCTAATATGTTTTTGATGACGAGGAATTATTCACTAATGTTTTACATCTCGTCAAAGTTTCATCGACCCATCTGAATGATCTTTCGGTCTCCATCGCATTGTCGTTTTGAAACATCCGTGCTAACAGCTTACTTAACTATTTGTATAAATAATGTGTTAAAGTTATTGTTTGAAAAGGAGAAATTACTCATTGAAATCATTAAGAAACTAGATTGACAACATGAGGAATTCCTCGTGAAGAGCATTTAATTTTATGTTGTCACAATGGTTTCAACCGCATATCATTAAAAAGTCATAATTTTCATGTACCTTTATGTATTGTATTGTTAGAAACAAATGACGAACAAGTAACAATCATCGGTATTTGCGAACGATAAACCTTTCGTTGGTATCTGAATGGCAAGCGCTTTTCGTATATTAAGGAGCAGAAGTTCGCTGCATAGGGTAATTCGGATGGCAAGATAAAAACGTTGTACATTAAAAATGTCTTCGAGCTCAATATGCGCCATTTAACAACGATAACTTGAGAAATCCTCCCACTTATGGGTTTTTAACTAGTGAGCTTGTTAGCCAAATTACCCAGGGTGTAAAAATAAATGATTTCTAGCAGTTGTATATGAGAGAATAAAATGTTGATTGAAAGAATCACGGATGGAATAGAAAATAATGGGTTTGTCTTTTTTGATAAGAAAAATTATAATCTTCTTTTCGAAAACGTGTCTTAAATATCCTTATTCACGTTCTAAATTCTTTAGTGAACGAGAAGATTTCGAACATTCGGATTAGCCGTTTGGCAAATCCCATTTCTTAAAACTGTAGAAAACATAATGATTTAAAAAGACTTCATCTCAAACCTTTTTCTATTTGAGAAGGGCACGTTGCGCGGCGAATTACTTTATTCGTCCCAAAAATTGTGTGGTTTGATCGGGGCCAACGCTGTTGTCAACATTTTTCCAATCATATCACATCGGTCCGTGCACCGATATTTGATCCTAAAAAGCGTTTAAGCAAATGAATAAGGGAAACTATTTATGTAAGTCAAAGACGAAATGCATATATGTCTTGAACTAAAGAGCACACTTGCAATGCCATATTTCATTGGAAGCATCTCAGAGAGACGTGTTACTTTGCAACATTGCTTTTCCCAATATTGAAATAAAAGGAAATGTTGTTATGAACGAACGCTAATGCTCAACAAAAGAGATTTGGTAAAACGAAATAAAACAGAACACTTAAGCTTTTTCATTTATAGTTTCGTTTGTAACCTGTTACAGATATATTGAGATGTAATCGAGCTTAATATCCCGGTTATGTTACTCCGGAGTAATGAAGAGATACATAAATAACTTAATGGAGAAGTAATCGCAAGAAAGAAGGATTTATGATACCAAATAGCACACTCTGGAGCTGCCCATAAGCGTCGATATGGGTACAAGGTCTTGACCATCGACCGGCCGGACGACTGGCAATTATCATTAATGGGCCGCGTCACGCAAAAAGGGGCACTCGGACATAAATGAAAACCACTGGCTCAGCTCTTTGTTAGCGCTATTATTCCAGCATCTAGTCACGACAGTTATCAATTGTATTTATCTAAATGTAGAACTTGATGTCCTCTAAGATGGCAAACAGTGTAACCCCAGACCAGCCGCCACGTCAGTGACGTGGCGGCTGGTCACGGGCTACACTGTTTGTTATGTCCGAGTGTCCCTTTTCCCGTGACGTGGTCCATTTATTGTGTCGTTATCGGTGTAAGGTATTGATGAACAAACTGTTTCCGCAGTTAAGTTTTCGTACTGAATGCCCAATAATAATTCCAGAAAAACCTCTATTTTCAAAGAGTCACCACATTTACATGCTTCCATGATCCGATATGTTATGTATCAACAACCCATTGGTAAACCTTGATAAATAAACCTTAATCAATCCGAGAATCTTATACACGTTTTTAAAACGCTGCTGTTTGAAAATCAGAAAGTGTTGATATCAGATAGTTTCATGTCTACACTTTCGTTTCTTCAGAGAAGGCGTAAGTCCTGTTAGCTCTTCAAATCCCGGGCCATACATGTTTGGTTGATAGCTTATGATTTAAATGCGTTTATAATGATGAAGAACACTTATTAAATGATCATATTGTCAGGAAGCAACACGTTGACTGCTTGATGCCAATTTTCAGTTTAATTCGACAGCCGTATACAATAACCCTGTGATGAGGAGTTTTCGTTTTTCTAAAATTGATGATTGTCGAACATCCGCCAGACAAACATGATTGTTTCACGATACACAATTACCGTTCGCTGATATTTTGAACTTAGAACAGTTGCAATATCAATTCTAATGTTTCGTCAGGTAACGCGTATTTGCTGATAAGAACAACGTTTCCTACAAAAGAGAACAAAAAAGTAACTATTGTATACCGAGTTTACTAATGATTCTGAATGTAATTCGGATTCCTTGCTGTATATCATGAGAGCTCCACATATTCTACCCATAACGGTAAACATTTTCGATGCCTGATCCTTACACAGTTCCAGAGGGCCAAAATGCCAATTTACTGCCTGGGACCAAATAAAGAAGTCGATTCATTCCAATCGGATAATTGAATACTTTGAAATGTTCGCTCTACAAAGATCAAATTCCACTTTAATTAGGAGCGGTACCTGTAATGGAAACATATAATTACATTTCTTCAACAATACAAAAATTCGGAGCCCAAATCTGCCGGTATTGTAAAAATAACTAACATGATATAACATGCCCATCAAGCAAAGGTGAACTTTCCACAATGCAGACCTTTCTTTTGGACATTGTTCGATGGAGTCGATTACTGAGTACGGCCTATTCTTTTTGTAATTATTTCCATGTTTTCATACAAAACTCATGATTAAACTTTAACTAAACAGACGTTTTGAAATCGGTTACAAGAACTCCTCTTGACCCTTGGGTCACAGTAAGAACCGTAGTTTCGAACAAAAGACAGGTTTTTATTCTTTAGCAGAGTTAAGAACGCATACGATCGCAAGTTTAGCAACATATGAACGCTACCCTAGCCAAGCTGTGCAAAGCCAAGCATTATGTGCACTACGCTACAAACGAATGCAGATTGCATTATTGGACACGGCTGTTTTTTCCCGCCATTTAATGGGTTTGTTTACAAAGTTTGGGGAGCGCGCGTAATACAAAATTAAACGTATTTGCACAGTTCCATATATCTCTGATCATAAAGTGCTCCTTTTTGCGATATTTCTATCAAAACAATTTTGATTGATAGTCCTTAAGCTACATTCATGGCATTCTGTCGCCTCGCCGCTGTTTCTCGTATTTCGCCTGGCAAAGATGCATATCCAACCGGAGCACAAGGCACCAATGGTCGCTTATTTTCGTCTGAAAAGCCTCTTTGTAGGACATGAAAGGCTAACCGCCATTCGTCAATAACAAAGAACAATTAATAAGTTGTTTTTCTCATGCACGGCAGATGGTGGGATTGTGCACGACATGGCTTTGCAGTTCATGGGGTAAACGAAAAAGAAAGTTAGTAATCTTTTTGACACCGTGTCAGGGCTTAAACGAGCTATAGAAATAGTCTTTTAATCAACTTGCATCATAAAATAATTGCTTCCAGTTAACATGCTTGCTGCAAGCGGATATATGATAATTTGTATTGAGAAAGGAGTAGTTAAAATCTTGATAATAATGTTAAAAAGAACTGCAATCTGAGAGCAGCTAATCTTAATTTAGGCCACGTGATTTTGAATGGCACCGACAGTGGGTACCGTATGTTGGGGACAAGAAAACGAGAAGGATATGCATGTTTGCTTGTCGTTTGCAATCATTGAGCTCTTTGTAAGACGGAGAAATGAGAATCTTCCACGATTTCTCTATTATTATTCCACGTTTGCCAGTCAAATTACGCAAAACGCCTGTCTCTCGTTCGCACCGTGTTGCCGCAACGCCATTGGCAACCGCAACGTTTTTCAGACAGACGAATGGTGCAATGAGGCGCAGCCTTGCAAGCAATCACACCTGCACCTTACAGTGTTACCCATAAAACATGGCGAATTTTGAAAAAAAATATATCATTACATCATTTTCTGACGTGCACATATTGCGCTAAACCAACATGGTGCTATGAATAGAAAGTTTGCTGACAGAAGAGAATGGATCACGGAAGTGCCTTCTTGAAGCGATTGCATGACGCATTACGGAGTCTTTGTGAACTCTGCGAGATAGACAGGTAGTCCTTAGGATGCAGAAAATGATTAATAAATGTATTATCATGGCTGTCAGGGACAGAAGAATTTAAGGAAGTCATAAGCGGGACATTAAGTTTTATGAATAATTCATGAATCGTTAAAATAATTAAAACGTCTTGACCCTCACGACATCCCATAGGCCCATTAAGAAGGTGTAGCACATAAGGCTAATCACAAGTTATTTAAAATACAGAAAACAAGACTTCAACTACTTCACAATCTTAGGATAACAGATGCAAAACAGTCCTAATCTTCATTCATATGTCAGACTCGAGAGCGACCTTTCTGTTGGGTGAAAAGGTTATCGGAGCCGCCAAGGAAATCATTACGTAAAAAAGCGTGAAATTGCCCAATCTTGTATGTTAGGGGACTAGAAAGAACAATCGAAATCGTCGAATCGAACAGACATTCGTTGAAGATCCAATTTCATTAAGACAGTCTGTTTAGTGCGCTAATGGTACCGTCATCATAGATTGCCGCATTGTCTGCCATCCATAAAATAGGGACTTTGTGGGAGGCTCCCTCACTCGAGCTTTATCAATAACCATGCTTTGAACTATTTCTATCTCGATTATGCCATACTTAAAGAAGAGGAATTTCTCCCATGATGATTGCTTTGAAATAAGTTACTTGAATTTTCTTCTCATTCAAATGGATATTTCCCAATTAAGGACAATGGTATTCGGGGTTTTATGAACTGTTGGGCATTCAGGAATAAATATCTAAAATTATTATAAAGAAAAGATGCAGCCCCGTATCCATGTCTAAGTGGGAATAAGCTTCAAAATGTATCTGTATTATACAAACACTAAATATTCCCGCCAAATAATTTGAAACTTTCTGCTCCCGTAATGCACTGTTTTGTTATTGTAATTAACTTCCGCTCTGCATTATAAATTAACAAGATTCTGCACCAGAGTGCAGTTAGATCGATAATTGGTCATTGTGAGAGGAAACGGCAGCAAAGTACGAGGGGTATTGCCTTAGAGGGAGCACCGTTGTATGGAACAATTCAATCGGCGTGGACGAGGGAAACAGCTCGTGTAGAAACCGGGTTCTTTCGTGTTTGCCGCTCGAAATATATCAACGAATACGTATATGTCTAAGAAGCATCTGTCATGATTTAAATGAAATCGGCCCAGTCATGATAGATCGCAATTTATTGAACAGTTCTTAGTAAGAGACCATCCTTTCTTTGCAAGAAAAGCTCTACCAAACTAGCTATTTTCTTATATATAAAGTGGCAAAGGTTCATGGACCGATTTATGAAGCCATTGTCAAGACAAACAAGTAATGATTCCTTTTCATCTTTTTATAGTAATACAAACAAACATACAAACACATGAGGTCAATGTGAACTTTTTTTTAAGCCCCACGTATTGGCTATGACGAATTAACATTCTGACTTAATGTAGAACCCATGAAATGTCCCAGCTGTTTTTCGGACCTTTTACCGCTCGGGAAGTTTGCAGAAGTGGTCGAATGCAATTTGGATATCCCAGCAAACATCGTGAGCGGTTATAAATCCGAAATATGGTGGAACTACTACATGCTTATTGGCTTTAACAAGGTTGATTAAAGAAACAATCTTATATCGTGTTTGTCTTGCTGGTCTAAGTGCAATTATGTCCAAAACTCTTTCCGGACAGATGGCGTAATCTTCATTTCAAACATCCTGTTTACAAAGCGCCTTACCTTAGCCGTTCATAACTTGAAAAATGCTTCAATTTGAGTTTTACTTAACTTTTGTAGTCTAAAATAGAACTATATTCGAACAAGACTAATATCAGCCAATGATAACCAATATAATTGAGTCTTTTGAGTACTGAATACGTCAAATATCGAGGTGTGCAAGGGAAGCACATGGTGTTGGCAATAAACTTACCATTGCTTACATCATATGGCGGTATATATTTGGGTCCGTATGTTACTAAGATGGGATTGTCCTTTAAAGATTTAAGCCCATTATGCCATATAAGTCACTGGTAAAAAACAACAGTGAACGGTAATAAATGATTGAGGCGAATGCAGAGATTCCTTGCAAAAAGGCAATTGTCCAATACTATGTACGTTAACAGTATTTTCTCTATCAGAGACACTTATAATGAAGTAATTAGGGACATCATGTTGCGTTGTAACGAACGTAGTGGATGTTGGTTGTTAAAACTGTACCGCAACCTTATAAGCGTTTGCGCATGTACACCTTTTTGATGGTTCATTAGTTAGAGTCGAGGATTTGAGACAGGGTTTTCGTTTTGGATTCCATTTTGATGCTGAATATTTCATTATTGGGTGTATTTGGACAATGGACGGCTGTTCGTCTAGCTATCAGTGGATTATGATGGGTATAGGAATAATTGAAATGCCGCGTTTTATAACTAAAAATTGTTGTAGATAAAACGAACGTGTATCTTAACCCAAATAAACCAAATTTGCATTGATTATAATCAAAAGTACATAATGTACATAATTGTACGAAGAACTGATGGTATATACATAAATAAAGCGGAAAATCAATACTTACAGGTCACGTGATCTAGTGACGAATATCAAAAGTTTTATATAGCATCCTTTTATCGGTCCGCAAATTGTCCAGGTTACAGGATAAAATGTAATATACAGTCACCAAAGTAATTTACTGACCGATAACAGGGTGCCGTTCAACATTCTTGATATCCGTCACTAGGTCACGTGATCGCTGCATGCATCTGTCAGTATTGATTTCCTGTTTTGTTTCACTTGGTTGGGGGGGGGGGAGTATTTTCTTTTTTTGTTTGTTTATTTGAATCCATATAGGTAATAGGATTAAGATAATAGATTGTTGGTGTCTTTGAATAGGAAATATTATCGGGCAAGGCGTACAAGTATTATCCAATTCGCCTTTGGCTCACCGGCTAATATTCCTACGCCTTGCCCGATAACATATCCGATTCCCGACACCAGCCATATACTTTACTTTAAACATATTCTTTTGCCAAAACAATTTACAAAATATACATGTAAATTCAATCAAGCGAACGAGTAATTCTCTTTCTATACAATCATGATATACTTCGGCTTCAAGCGGAACAATGAATGGAAGGACATAAACACCATGGTTACAATAGTATATAACATGTGTTCTGACTAGCGTTTTACTAAACGACGTAAGGAAAAACTGTGAAAGTTAAAAACAATGTACATATGGAATTCATTTTACACGAAAGTTCCATATTGTGATGTGACACCTCCCTGGGGGTGTCTCGGAGAGTCGCTACCAATAACGTGTTACATTTTTGATATTGTCTTGCTTGATAGCGAAATTAGAGGAAGTGTTGTTTTTGACTTACGCACAATTTCTGAGCATATGTTAAGAAAAACGCTACCCTGCATAGATCTACTAGAAGACCTATTGAATGACTACCACCCTCGTTTTGGTCATGTTTGGTGGTTGGTTTAACTAGGCTTGTGAAACATATCGCGGATTATTCTCACAAGCATCGCACTATATTAGTTTCAAACTTTCTTTCCCAGTTGACCTCGATTCCGGCCGACAATACTCAATGCTGGACCACAGTTTTGGTAAGATGGCGGATTAAATTCTGTAAGACAGAGGTAATAAAGTCTTTAAAACAAGATTGCTTTTTCTCCGAGGATAAAAGAAAAATCAAAAATTCAAAAAGTTTTATTGTATAATAAAGCCACCGACCCATACACAAAAATGAAACATAAATACAATACATTTTATACAGATATACATGTGTAAGAGGCTAAAATGATATAACAGATTTAAAGGCATAGTTTTTCTTACATCTCTTGCTCTTTCATATAGATTTCTCTTTTTTAAAACGCGTAAAATAGAAACATAGCTAGGTTACGGATAACAGTTTCATTTTCAGATGACATGATATTATAAAATGAAGGTAGAAATATTGAATGGCAATCGGAACTACTCGGGTATTTTCGTGAGCTGTGAAATACACCTCGGATATAAGTGTAGGGTTACAATTTTTCGGGTAAATCGGCATCCGCCAATGAACACATTTTCTTAGCGTGCACATTAAGTAGTTCAATGTGTATGGAAGTGTTGGACATCCTGTTAAATCATTTTTTATCAGTAACTCATACCAAATAGCGAAACTGTTGTTGTGACATGTATAGTTGTTTCCTCAATCAAATTTAACGACTTTTAAGATTTCACATTTAAGATATATTTTTAAAACGAAAGCAAAGTGACGTCATTCTCGCGCGAAAGAATATGGCGTCATCCCTATTATTTCAGAGGTGTTTTCATTGGATAAACCCGATGTGTTCAGATTGATTGAATGGTTTACATCTGTCTCACTCTATATATAGACGATATAATACAACGGTCAATTGGACTATATATGATATGAAGTAGGGGATAAAATTCCCATGTCAAAAATCTAACGATCATGAAGTTATTACCAGTAAAAAAATGTATGCAGAAAATCTTGTGTTCTGCAATTGCCATAATGGTTAGATAGATTTTAGAAATGAAAAGTTTAACGACACTGAAGGTTCCAACGTCATCATATCACACCTTCTTCCAAATATTTCACAACAACCATTTGTCGAAAAATGAAAACTGTTCGTAGAAGATAATGTCTTTATAAGTCACAATGGTGTCTACTCACTATGAAAAACTAAGTTTTATCATGCTTAAATGAGTTTCGTTTGTTATTGGTTTCAAATTTGCCAGTCATGAAAGCCAAAAAAAAGTATGTGTATAAAGTATACAATGACTCATTCTTCTTTCATGTTAAGTTAAAGATTTGAAACAACGCATACGTTCCAATTTAAACTTTCATAACGAGAACATCAAATGGTCTAAAGTATTGTTGCCATGAAATAGAATTTCAAACGCCATGTGTGTAAGTTTCGATCAACCGAATTGCGTCAAACCAACGCGAGTTGAATAATACCAAGCAAAAAAACCGAGCTACTATCTCACAGACGTTTCGGATCCATTATGAGTACAGGCGTTCACAAATTCAGTACTGTACTACTGAATCTGTAACCCTCTACCAAACGCCAAATTTTCGACTGTCCCAAATTGAGATTTTGCAGACGACATTTCGAATTTGAGATTAAAATTGAAAAATAATCTTCTGATAGGACAGAAAATATTGTGGAAAAAGAAGAAATTGCTCGTTAAGAGCAATTTCTTCTTTTCCCACAAAGTTTTCCAGAGTAGTCAAACTTGTCAAATATCGTTATTGTTTGGTAACGGGTTTACTGACACCCAAGCTGTTACGTTTCGGGTACGTTGAGAATAACGACTTTCTCCATATCCAGTACTGTACTCCCGAATCTGTTACTGACAACCAAGTCATAAAGTAGTGCATTGTTTTCCGTGTGGAAGACACCATAACTAGCAAGAGATAGCCTCGTAATGGCGTCAATGGCGTAGTAATTTACATGACCACGTGACCCGGGATGGTGTAGTTTTCACAACCGTTGCGTGAATCTTGACAGCCGCACAGATGC